>JAOTRO020169973.1:0-12482 GCA_028566515.2 Pyracantha coccinea | reverse complement strand
TCCTTCTCTCCTATTTAAACGGTCACGTCAATATTTTATATTAATTTTCTATAGTAAGAAAAAGACAAAATAAGATAATACGAGAGAAGGGAATGGAAGAGGATGGAAAGAAGAGGGGAGAGAATCTTATTCCCTAACAAAAAGTTGCATGCAACTTAATTTGGATGCAGAAAGAGACATGAACCGCTAAGCTTCTCAGCCACACAAGTGCAAAGTATTAGTGCTTTCGCAATAACGGTTCTAGCTCTTTTGTTTTGCTTTCTAGTTTCTATGCTACGCAAAGTTGTAGTTCATATGGGTACTCTTCAATGAACTTGTAGATTAAATGATTATTATCATTCGCTCATACATTCTTTTGGTTGATCTTTTTTCTCTCAATATCGCTTGTATCAAAAAGTGACGTATTACAATGATTAAAACTCGATTGTCGACTTATATTATAAGGTGACCATATATAGGGAATGATGCATAGAATCTATACATCTATGCGCCTAAATTTATGGAAGTAAGGGTAACATACAAGGCCCCTCATAAATGTATCTCAAGAGTTCTTGTCCACTCCAAGATTAAAGTAGGATACATAAGCACACTACATTTTAGTGCTTTTTGTCCCTTTGTTTTTCTCTTTAGGGATGCTCATCAAGCACTATTGGTTTGGAAGATAATGAAATGAGATCCATTAATTTTGGCCAGCACAGTTCATTGCATTCAAACCCGGATTCGTCTTGTCTCTTTGTCGGTCACTCCATCAAATGAATTAGGCAGTGGAAAATGTGACTCATTATATATATAGCTGTTTGGAATGCTTAGCAAATTCCTGCATATATAAACCCCATGTCAATGATATATTTTTTCTTTGGGAATATCTTGAGCTCAATCATATGGTAGTTGGGCAAATCTTTGGGAGGGGTGTGAAGACATGACCAAAGCCATAATGTTCCTGAACTACCGCACATCCCATCAGTTTCAATCAGAGTCCACATTTAGAATGGAAGAAGTTTTAAGGCAAAACTTGTACCCTTTGATGAACCAGATTGCAGACGTGGGCTTAGTCACATTAATTAAAACGAATGAATTCTCTCTTATGCACTGGAGTTCAAATCAATTTCCTCGTAGATTATTTAGTGTAAGGTAGAAAAGGGGATGAAAAAGGATTTCCAACTTGCTAACTCGGTTCATCTAAGGGCCATGCTGCCATATATCAAACTGGAAGAGTAGTCAACAAGTACCCAAAACAAAGGGTAGTGCATGCTCATATTTTTTTTTCTTTTTTTTTTTTTACAAGACAATACATATATTAAATTACTTTAACATATAAAGACGACGTATTGGAACTTAAATACAAAGGGAAAGACACACTTCTCTTACCCAACTGGTCTGACCCTCATGCAATCTATGTCTGAAATGGTCAAACTGTATCAACAAGCACCTTGATATGAAAACATAAAATAAAATCATGAACATATCATCCTTTTCTTTTAGTTTGACCATAGTTGATCACATTCATTTTCATAAACCTTCGACCAAGATTGACCCACCTGCCAATAAGTTCAACAGTAATTTGGCATGTATTTTGTGTGTGTGTGTGTGTGTGTGTGTGTGTAAGCTGTGTAAAGAAAGTAACAAAGATCATTTTCTCCTCGCTCAATGAGGGATAAAATGGAAAAGAAAGATTATTACAGAGTCAAGAGTGCTTCTTCATATATTTTGTATTTCATAAACATAAAATTTATGAATAACATGGTCAAGCATTTCAATTGACACAACAGCATATAACTATGTATATGATGATCCCACATAGAGTAGCAACCACTGTGATGCCTTCTTCTTTGGGTCTTTACTTTGCTTCTGTTTTCGAAAATGGACCTTGGACAAAAAGTGGGGGAACATGAAATTGAACTCCCATGTTTTAACTGAAAGCTCGTTCCCCAGTTTAAAAAGGAAAATTCAGAAAAGGATAGACATGAATACACGGTCATTTGAAAGGCAAGAATGCCGTGGAACTAATGTATTCGTTCTGAAAAATGATGGAGCACAAATGAGGATAACGAGCTCCAAAATTGGAGATGGACATGGATTTGCCTGAAGGAACCACAGATTCTTTCGAGGTTATTGAAGAGAAAGCTGGGAAACCTATATGGGGTTTTTGCTAAACTTTTGGAGGTCGGCCATGGCTTATTTGGGATAAAAGGAATGGCCGTATAAAGATGATATAAACACAGAGATGGACATGACTGATGTATGCTAAGGCATTGAGATATGAAGCCCTCTGTTGGAGGACTTGAAAAAGGGAAAAAATGATGCTTTGGGAGAAAGTTGATAAAAAAGGAAGAATGAAAAATTGCTTGACATTTGCTTCGCTTGAACTATTGAGACTCTGTAATGTTGCCACTGCCAACCGAAGGACCGGAACCCTGAGAAGACTGTTGGACACCCACAGGGGTAACACCACCCTTAGAAACAGTTGAACCTACTGATCCACTCGAAGTGCTCAGTGACGAAGACATTCTGGCTGAAACTAATTCCTTTCCAGAGCTTGAACTAAGCTCAGGCCGCAACTCTGAGGATGCGGATGACGGGGCTAGTGTACCAATTGATGATCCCACTGGGTAGGGTGCAACTGGAATATCAGCAAGAGAAGACGTTGATGAGCTGTAACTGAGTGTTCCAATTGGGTGGTCAAATTTGCATGCGGGTCCAAACTTGCATGCTCCACGTTGTTGATAGTGAGTGCAAAGTGGTGCACCCTGATTATCAAATGGAATTTCAAATTCACAGCAGAAAAATTAGCATGCGTAAGAAGAAAGGTGCATAACTTACCAAGAAGGCATTCACAGTATAAGAACGTACAAGAAAGAAAACTGAACAGACTTCATGTTGAGAAAGAAGGCGAGCATGTTAAGTAATAAAAATAAAGATCGTGACAACCAACACATATAAGTTGTATAATGCGCAAGCAGACTTTACAGACACTATCACCTAGAAGTAAGAATTAAAAAATAACATAAATGCAAGGAAAATAAGAAACCCAAAAGGACCCATAATTAAGTGACACTCCCCAAAATAGACCCTGGGTCCAAAAATTAGCATGATACGGATAGCCCTGACGGCTGACTTACATAACTTCAAACCAAATAATTACCAACTATCCAGCAGCAGACAACATATTTGTTTCAGCACATATTCCCACAAAAATTAAGTGTTGCTATGTAAACAAGCTGATGGCTGATGGCTGATGGCTGATGCCTATTAAAACCATCATAATGCAAAGGATTTGTAAGGGCGGCTCACCGGGCGCGAAGGAAGACCACTGGAGCTAAGGACAACAGTTGTTTTTGGTTGAACAGCTTCTGGTGGATGATGATATCTACATGAGGAACCAAATTTACAATCCCCTGTTCTCATGTAATACTGGCATTCTGGTTGACCAGGTCTTTCTGGAAATGATAGCTCCTTCTGGCTAGTGGTTGGAAGACCAAAAGAGGAAGGTAAAGGTATAGGCTGATACATTCCGGTATATGCAGGCGCTGAAGGTGATAGTTGAGTATAAAGTGTCCCAGAACCAACACCAGGTTGAGTACTCGAGGGCAATTGGCTTGCAGGTGCCTGCACCACATGACTAACAGCTTAAGGGAAATTCATGTAACGAAAAAGATAATGGAGCAGGAAATGTTATTTACCTGATACGGATTCCAACCTGGAAAAGGAATTGTGCCCGGGGAAAGTAGCATGTGACCATAGGAGCTTGGAACATACGACCCCTGTAGCAAAGGAGGTCTTGCAAATACTACTCCATACTGTTGTGATGAAACAGATGGCGATTGCACAGTTTGATACAATGTGTGTGTAGCAGGTACAGGTGAAACTTGAGGTGCTGGTGACGGCACTGGAAGCTGTATGCCGGCCGGCTGTGGATGATGGAATTTACAAGTTGCACTGAACTTACACTGTCCAGTTTTCGCATAGTAGGAACACTCTCTCTCACCCTGTTTTATTTGCAAAAAAATCCATGGTTGCAATACTTTACCTCACAGTCGTGAAATGGGATTTACAATATGACAAAAATTTGAAGAATTAGAAGTTCAAATTTGAGAAATACAAACCGGCCGCAATGGATATCCATAATAGTTTAGCGAAACAGGGCTACCAGAGCTTCCTCCCTGCTTAGGATGGTGGTACTTACACGAAGCACCGAATTTGCAAGTCCCTGTCCTCATATAATACTGCCATTGAAAAAACACAGTACAATCAAACAAAGGGAATTCATATATTTTCAAAACAGACAAAGCATGCAATCATCAACAGAGGACGTTAAAACCTCCATGCGGAACACATAAGACTGGAAGCTGAATATGTGATCTGCTGGAATCTGTAAAAATATACGATAACAAGGCAACATTTTAGCCTAAACCCCAAAAAAGGTTAAGTACCTGGCACACAGGCTGGCCCGCTCGCTCAGGGTACTCTGATCCTCCGGGTCTTGCCGCTCCGGTAACCTGAGAAACATGAATCACTCAAACTTTACTAGTAAACAGGTAATCATATCAGCATTAACCACATAGATCTTAATAAAAAAGAAAGTTACAAATTTCTCCACAAGGACTTAAAAGTCAACAAATTCAGAACAATCCCACTAATCTATTTGCATAAATACCATAAACTTGATCATCATCTACAGACGAAAGCCACGATATCTCTACCAACACACAAGATCAAACAAAATTCGACCCGGAAACGAAATCACCACACTGGAATCAATCAATCACGATCCAATTGAGCCCCAAATTCAACCAATTGGAGCAGTAAAAAAGGGGTAATTCAAGAAAATTACCGTGCTGCGATCACGGGGATGATTGTACCGACACCGTGAGCCGTACCCACAAATCCCAGTCCTCAAGTAATAACTGCAATCGGCCTCGTCAGGTCGCTCCGGGTACGATTCCCCGGGACCGAGCCCCAACTCCCACATGGACTCTGCATTATCACAAAAACCAAAGGATCAAAACCCAATTCGGAAAAACGGAGCCGCATTCGCCCCAAAACCCACCGAATCGCAATCCCCAAAACCCGAAATCGAATCCGAATCCGAATTCGAACGAAATTGAAATGCAGAGTGTTTTGGGGTTAGAAAGGTCTCACCTTCCAGCCCTGTTTCGGGTCCCGGAATGTTCCACTCCGGTGGCGGATCGGACTGTGACCCTTCTGCGGCCCGACCGTACCGCTCCATTGTACGGTCACACTGAAATCACTTCGATTCTTCACTTAAATATCTCGACTTTTTCCACAATCTCTCTCCTCTCTCTCTCTCTCTCTCTCTCGCCCCTCAATCTCTCTCTGTACAGGGAGAATGAGAGATTATGATCGAATGGGGTTATCAGTGAGATGGAATTCTGAAAAGGGTTTGGATTTTCAGGGCTCCTCTCTCTCTCTCTCTCTCTCTCCCTCCTCACACACACACACAAACACTGTACGTGTGTCTCTCTCTGTTTTTGGTTTTTGGTTTTGAGTTTCTCTCTGAGTTTCAAACCCTCTTTTGGTTTTGTACTCTTACTTTTCTATCCTCCTTAATTTGAGAGGTTACTTTTTCTTCTTCTTTTATTTATTTAATCTCTCCTCTCTCCTCTCTCCTCTCTCCTCTCTCCTCTCTCTCTCTCTCCCTCCCCCTCCTCCTCCTCTGAGTCTGAGGTCCGTTGGTGGTTTATATACGCGCCAAACATACAACAACATTACCATCCATTATTTCTTTTTCCTTAATTAAATTATTTTTATATATAATTAATTTAAATAAATCATAATAAATCAAAAAGAAACGAGAACCCAAAAAGAAGAAACCAGTACTGCCCATAACAGGTAAACCATGGCAGTTAGTGGTGGTGGAATGTTAAAATGACTGTAATGCCCCTGTATTTTGGACATGTGACTAAAAGAGGTCCATGCTGGCAAGATTTTATTACAGTATCCTCTGAGACAGGTAATGATTGATTAAACTAACCCTCTGCAGGTTTACCGCCCAACAAGATTTTCTTCTTATTTTTTTTGTGAGGATTCTAAAAATTCGTAAATTATGTCTGTTTATCGTATATTATGTAATTAATGTTTGTATATAATTTTAAATAAAAATATTTAAAATGATTTTTGACCGTACGATTTACGATAAACGAATATAATTCGCAGATTCTCGAGATTCTCACAAAGAGGATCCACCGAGGATCCAAATTTGTTTTCTGCAAAGTACATGCAATGGTAATAGGAATCCAAATTATATAAATTAATGAGACATGCTAAGAAGATTCTTTCAAAGTGAGACTCTAAAATGATTTTCTATTATTTTACAGTTTAACGTCAATTCACACATCAACATTATAAAATTTTATATAAAAAAATATGAGTAGATAAAAAATTCATGAAATTTTTTATTTCTTAAAGTCTCTTTAGTATATCTCATCAAATCAAAACAAAAAAATGAAATTTTATATTGAGACTGATGGTGATGTTGTCTGCCCAACGTGGCATTGGTAGAAGGATGAGAAGATCTAACCTTAAATTTGTCAAACAAAATGCATACTTTTACATAATCTCACTTTATATATAATGACATTTCTGTAATATGGAAAATAGTTTGATGATAGAAAATTACAAGTTGAAGTTTATCACTCGAATACATGCATAGGAAATAAGGCGTGACAGTCTAATAAGAGTTTTTTTTTTTTTTAAACAAATGATATTATATATATTAAGAGAGAGCGGATGAGCTTAACCTCACAATGGGCTAATAAAAATGTGGTTCAAATTTGTCTTTAGCGAGAATCAAACCTAAGACATCTCACTTACAAATGAAGATGAATATCATTATACTATAGTACAAAGTGACAGTCTAATAAGAGTTATGTTATTGTCATATGCCAAAATGTTCATTGTACTATTAATTTCTCTCAACTAATTTTTAAGAGAGTGTAACTAGTGTTAACAATTCTTGAACTTTTATGTATTGACATTATGTCCATGTAAAACATCATATTAGTTTAAATAAGAATGTAGCAATTGTCACCTGCTAGATTATTCTCGTAATGTAGTATTTATTAAAACTTTAACAACAATTTTGTTTTTCGTAAAATTATTTGACATAAGGATGAAGTAAAAAGTTACAAACTTGCCTTAGGTGAGTATGAATGACAAATATTCAAGCTGACATTGTGGAAACATATTGTCACAAACGCACCCACCCAAATCATTTTTAGGCGGGTTTAATGGATTTCGCCTAATTGTTTTTTTCCTTATGTGTAATATGAGAATGAGTGACAAATATACTTATATACATAGGTCGGGATTGGCATTGTTGAAACGCATTGTCACCTTGAACAAATATTTAAGTGGGTTGGGTTGGACGGGTTCTACAAGTTTATGTGAGTATGCATGACAAATATTCAAGGCTCGTGTTATACTTGGCACAAAACATGTAGATTTGGTGTTAGAATGTCTACATGTTACTTAACATTGAAATTTCATCGTATTTAAACATTCGATTCAAGTATAAATACACAAGTTAACGTCTATCTGATGTACATGTATGTTTAGGAATTGTTAACTAAGTAAGTCAATTTCAATTGGGTAAAAATATTATAACCCAACCCAACCCTTCTATTAAACAGAGTGGTCGGGTTTTGACTGAATTTTATTTTTTTGAGTTTCGAACTCAACACAACTCGACATATTTTGGGTGGATTGGTCGGTTGACCCACTATAATGTTCACCCCTAATTGTTATGTTTAGACCTCATGATAATATATATTAATTATTTTAGACCTACTGGCACAATTAAAATTCAAACTAGAGAAAATATTTCTTAATTAATGAGTAATAACAATCTAGTGCAATAACAATTGGATTAATGCTTTTTTTCCCTTCAAACTAGAGAAATGTTTTTAAAAGTAAGTTTTAAGTAGCTTATTTATTAAAAAAAAACTAGTAAGAAAATAACATGGATAACATTAAAACTGAAATTAAAAAATAGAATAAAATAAAGCAAGAGAGGTTAAAACGACAAAATGTAAAAGTGATAAAAATGACTAGTAACTAAGCTTGGTAGATATGGAGCCACCTAAAAAATAAACGTAACAGAAAAGTAATGGGCATGAAGCGTTATGTTTTAATTCAACACACGTTGCACACATCTATCGTAACATTTTTGTTTAGACTTACTGTTGCACTTTTATGTGCATCATGAGATTTAGATATGTCTTCTAGTGAAATCAAGCTAGAGAGTTGAGCAATAAGCTTTATAAGATCTTCACCTTCAAGGTTTAGTACAAGCGGCTCTTTCGAAAATAAGAATTCCAGTCCCTCCCTATCCGAGACGTGCACTTTCAAGATCTCCCTCGACAGCGCAATTAGGTCTTAGAGAAGGAACTTATTTACCTAAGTAGCCAACTTCATATTATCATGCACTGCTTTGGGGAGTTCTCTTTCCCTCTAACCTGCAACTCGAGATTGAATGAGAGAACAAAGCTATGGAACATTCACTTGCAGCACTCGTAAGGCTCCGAAAAGAGTCGTTACGCCGATGCCAATTAAGGCCACTACATAGACTCCCCCAGCCTATGATCGTAAAAGTGCGGTCACCATCGATCATGAGTTTGAGACTGTTGGATGTATATATTGGTGGTGCCGCATGAGCTCCCTGTGGTGAACTCAGGTTGCTTCTGAGTAAGATCTCCCCAAGGTTATATCACACCAATGTTATAAAGCAAAACCGCCACTTGGATCCTCTTGCAAAATATCACGAACCAACTTGTTTGGTGGCATTTTTCATTGTGAATTTGCATTCACTTATACGCATCAAAAAAGTGAAATAACATTTTACAAGAGTGCAGATAACGATCACTAAATCAAACCATATTGACGTCATGCTCACGTAATACGTCATGTCAATCGAATAAGCGTGAGACACAATTGTCTTCAATAAATTGTCACCACTATCCACTTTAGGTAAAATCTTCATTAACAAATTTTATTTTTGTTGTTAAATTGCCTGAAATGATATATTTGAAACAGTTGTTCTTGCATTTTGTCAGTAGTAACATCGAAATCATGCATATTCCTTCTTTAATAATGGATGAGTGCACGATGATTTTTAATTGTTTTATTAAAGTGTGATTCCTAAAAACTTTAGAATGTGAATATCAGTTACTTAAGCATACAAAGAATATTTTTAAAGTACTTAATTAGTTTAGAACTTACAATAATTTATATTCATTTTAGTGAGAAACAACTAAAATTCAAACTAGGGGAAGAAAAAAACTCCTCAATTAATGTTCAATAAAAGTCGATTACAATAACAGTTGGAAGAAAAAAATAACGTAGTTAATGTTACACTAAAATAACAAAAAATAGAATAACAAAGTAAGAGATGTGGCTACTTAGTTAGTACTACAGTTTAATGGTATTCATTTTCACTTATAAGTGAGATGTCTTATAAGTGAGATGTCTTAAGTTCGAATCTCGTAAATAACGAGATCGCAGCCAATTTATTCTTCTACCCCCTTAGTGTAAATATATCGTTGTACTAAAAAAAATACAAGAGAAGTGTGACAAGAGCTCAACCCATAAACAAAACTAAGAAACTTTTACAAACCCAAAATTTAGCGTTCCAAATCACAACTACACGCGTCAATTGCAAAATGACCACCAAATCATACTAATAACATTTTTATTATTGTAAAATTATTTAAAATGGAAAAAAGATTTTATGAGCACTTAGATAATGGTTCATTGAAATTGACCATATTAACGTCATGCTTACGTAATACACCAGCATCCTCTTTCAAAACTGATGAACTAGCTTGTTTGGTGGCACTGTCCACTTGTAATCTAACCATATGAGCATAGAGATCATGCTTCGTTTAACGCCATACTCACGTAATACACTTCAATCCACTATTAAGAAAGAGCAAAAAGAATTTTATGAACGTGCTGCATATGACACTTCATTGAATCAGACATAATAAATACACTATGTTAATTTAGTAAGAGTCTGGTACAATAACTTTATACAAAAATTGTTATCCACTAAAAAATTCACTAATTTTGTTTTACTGTTGTCAAATTACTTGAAATGATATATATATATATATATATATATAAGAGTCTTAATAAAAAGGTCTTTGCACTGTTCACTTTTAACGAAAAACCACTTTTTACCTTTAACTGACACTATTCATTATACCTTCAAAAAAGACTTTTCATTACAAGAAAAGTTTTTTAGGGACTTTTCATTAGTTTTCCTTATATATAAACATAGCAATTACCTTCTTTCTACCGGCACAACATAATGGTTGTTGGCATCTCGTCAACAAAGAAAACAAACCAAATATAGCATAACCAGTTAGGTACGTTGCACACATGCAGCGCATTCGTTGGCAACTAAGATTAATTTATGAAGTTTTGACGAAACATTTTGGGTATTGTTTATTTTTAACGAAAAATATTTTTACTCTAAAAAGTTACTCCTTATATTATTCATTTACAACACATTTTTTTTTATTTTGATTAAAACTCAAAATTTTCAAACTATTTTCGTTAATTTTCCTATTAATCTAATCATATTAACGTCACGCTAACATAATACACTAGTGAGTATCCGAATATATATTTTCTTATGAGACTTGTAATAATGTTCTACGTTGGATTTTCCTTCTCCTTAACCGAGAGTGTAAGAACACAGCAGGAGTATGGGGTTTCACCCATACAAGCAGAACCGGCGCAGCCAGACAGGGGGAAAAGCAACTTTCTCGATCAACCAACCACAAGCCGACACGAATGCATTAAAGATCTTAACTGCATCGAAAACCACGCTCCCGCACAGAGCGTGTAACCTCGCCAACAGTGACGTCAACGGGCCGTACGTCATGTACGGACGATCAGTCGTTGCTTGGAAACCCGAGCCTCTTTTTTCAGCTGTAGTTGCCTAACTTATTCGGTGTGCTGTTCACGCACTGTTACAGCGCGTGGTTCTCCAGACTTTATTCGGTTGGAACTACCCCACCCATTTGGTTGTATAAGACGCGGTTAGTCGGATAAAATCAACGGATCACCTCCCTTGCCGTGAAATGTACGGCTGAGATCTTCCGGGACGTCAGCGCCTGGTGTAGAACTAGAAAGACATGCGTACATGCGTGGTTAGTGAGAAGTCCATAAATGCAAATTATTCGGTACACGCAGGTGAGACGTGTGACCGGGTGCACCCGGTTGGGCAAGGATGGACTGGGAGGAGGAGCAACCGGGAGGGGCGGTGACCAGGTGGGAAAGTGGGTTTGTTTGACTTGGACAAGATTTGGACAAGTGGCACTTTTTAAGATTTGGTGGCGATGGCTCTGATTTGGACTGTAGCAATCGTGTGTCATCAAATGTCGGCGAGCTGTGTCTGTCTCTGTGATTTTTCTTTTTTTTTTTCTCGATTTATTTATTTATTTATTTTAATTTTGTAATTTTGTTGGTTGGTCCAAAGGTTTTGGTTTTGTTGTGAATTTGTGTGGTGAGCTTTTAGTGAGATCCATGAGTGTTGTGTTGCATGTGAGAATATTGGGCTTTCAACAAATACCTAGCTTTCCTTTCCACTAGTGGGTTTCATTTTCTTACCAAAAATGGTAAAAAAGGTGTTCATCTCCCACAAGTTGCAACTAGTTGGTTTTGCTTTATATTTAAAATCCGTTGTTTCCCTTTTTCTTTTGAAAAATTGTATTTTACGTATTTTTATATATGAGAGAGGATCCTCTTTGTGAGGATTCTGAGGATCCTTCATTCATATTCGTTCATCGTACATCGTGTGGCCAGTTTTCGTCAAGTACTATTTATATTTAATTTTAAATTAAAAAAATTATAACGATTTCTGACTGCACAATTTAGGATGAACGGATGTAATTTGAGAATCCCCAAGATCCTCACAAAGAGGATCTGCACTCATTTATATTCACTAAAGTATTTTTAATCTATTTAGTTTTTGGGTAAATTACATTCTATACCTTTTAGGTTTGGGGCGATTTTTAAAATGGGTTACAAAATTTTCTTCAACCGAAAAAAAAAAAAGTTTTATTTTCTTATATTGCACCACAAGGTATTTTAGTTGTAGTTGTATTAGGGTTTGTACCGATTTGGGCCTTCTTTTGTTCATTTTAGTGGGCTTGGTTCTTCTTTTTTTTTTTCTTTTGTGTTTTTCTTTTTGGGCCTAATGCAATGTTTTGTTTCTAATCAGTGAAACTTTATAAACAAAACAATCTGATGATATTTTTCTTTACTTGGAAGTGAGAGGTTTTAGGTTCAAATCTCGTAGATAACAAATTTGATACCAAATTAAGCTGCCAATTGTGTGGCTTAGCCGAACTCCCCATTTCCTTAGTGAAAGGTTTAGAGAAAATCGATGTACTTCAAAAAAAAAAAACACAAAAAACAAAATGGGCCAATCTGATATGGACAATGCCAATGCGGTA
>JAOTRO020169963.1:0-12483 GCA_028566515.2 Pyracantha coccinea | reverse complement strand
TATCCATATGGCATGTAACCACATTGCACCAATCTCGCTCTCTTATTTCAGCTGAAGATATTTGTCGCATAAAGAAAATCAGATGATTTGAAAACGTTACAGGTTTCTCAAATTGATTAGGATTATAGGAATTAACAAGTCTTAATTACTTCAACTACACTAAATCTTTATCGATATTTAAAATTTCAAACATAAGCAGTAATTTCTTTCAAGAAGAGACCAAAACAAATTTGAAACTTACCATAATTCAAAAAATATTTTCACTGTTAATATCATTGGAATATAAGACCGCAAATTACCTATAGAACTTTTTAGAATTTATATAGTATCTCAGTAAGACGCTATTAAAATTTTTTGTCGTAAAAGAGTTAATAAAGATTAAATGAAAACAAATACACAAAGTTACAGGGAGAGAAAAACCTTACCACAGTCAAAAGCGATGACAGGCTTCAGTTTTATCTCTTCTTCCTAAAAGGTAAAGAAAACAGAAATTACGAAGTTAAACTATCAGCGAACTCAAATAGATTTGTCAATTTATGATTCACAAGATAATATGTTTCATCGGACATCAAGGAAATGGGTATAAATGTCTAAGGCCATGGTACATGGTCTTACTTAACTACTTGATACAATAATGCATAGCTGCAGGGGAGAGTAACAGGAAATAAACAAGCTTTATATACAGTATATATCCTGAGGCCAATAAAACATTTACACATTACTTCACCCAGAGTATCATGAAACGCATGACAGACGTCAAAAGGATGCAAAACATTTGGAAACGGAGAGAGGGAAAACAGAACAACACACATATATATACTCACATCCAGCACCAATTCCCCTGGTCCAAGTAACAAAGACTATAAAAAGGCACTAATTACCACTTACCAGGGAGGATGAAGATGTAGTGTGACCAATTTATGGATTCATCTAAGACATTTTCTCGCTTTGAACATTTTTAAAAACATTGAAAAACAAAAACAATCAGGCATTCTTTTCATTACTATCCACACCGCAACATATCCCTTATGAAATCATTAGAATGGTAACACGTCTCGTGATCGCCCATCATGGCGACTTAAATATAAATACAGAAAATCAGTCGTGGCCTGATCTTAGGACCTAGCCACCTAAATCATTATCCATGGATGAACCTCACTGAAATAGTGAAATGCGACATAAAGCATCACATGGACACTGGCGGATGATTTCACCCAAGCATAATAATGTCAACAGAACAAGACACTGGTGATGGTACGGGTGCCAGACACTCAAATTTGTGGACAGATTCATGAAAATACATATGAGCAAACAAACAAAAATTGAGACATTTGTCTGCATGTCCACATCATACGTGAACTTGAACATCTGAATTCATGTAATGTAGTGTATACAGCATATAAAGTTCACTTTTAAATGTTTTCATAGTCAGCAAAAACTTTTTCTTAAGAAAAAAAGTACAAGGAAACACAAAAAACACATCCATCCTTCCTGAAATCCATAATTTAAAATTATCAATCAATAACACTATAAATTGAACGTTCTGTGTTACAAGCAAAAAAAAAAAAAGACAAATCTTCAACTAATTCATGTGCTTTCATAATTGTTTAGTGCATGCATCATGATTTGTCTAAGAACTAAGAGTTGTACGAAATTCAATTAAAGAAAAAAATTATAAATCAATAATACCAATGCAGTTGAGTTATACTAAGTACCGCAAATAAGGATAAAGATATTGTCCTTCCAAGTCATACCTTCATCTTCAGTTTCTTTGCTCGTTTGGATACGTGACGCTGAGAAAGCTCTCTACTTTGCTGATCCTAATAACAACATGTAACTAAATAAAACACTGAATAGAATTATAAACAACAAAAATAAAAATGGTGGTTAAAAAACACAAGCAACATTCAGATTACGACGCTGACTGAGTCCGAACCTGTATTACAGAGAAAAGGCGAAATGCACGGTCCTGACCAGCCGATAGAATGTGTCTCCCATTCGCATAAAACCTAAAACTCATGCATGGTTAATAAAGAAGGTTGAAATGCAACCAAGACCCTCAAAATAAAGCACTGGATTAAGCATCATGGAAAACCCAAAGCCTTTACAAATGATTTATCGCACAATTTAAACTAAAAATCGAGGAAGTCCTTAACTTGATGTGTAGAAATGCTGCATGATAAGGAGCAACAGACAAAGAAATAGGAAACTGGATTTTGCTTCATACATATAAGCACCCCAAGATAACATAGATGGAAGCCAAAGATTGTAATATCAATGGGCAGAAATACGTGAATCCTATAGCACCAAATCTATGGCAACAACAACAGTGGCAGATTTTAAAATTCACTTAAAATTAATGTCACGACCAATATACCTTATGCATCGTGGAGGAGCACTATGACCACTTCTGAATCGTAAAAGTCGAGGATCTCCATCAGTTGTGTCAAAAATCCACATCTAAGCGGCATAAAGAGTTGTACAAATCAATTATACAGGTGCATGGAAAAATACGAGTTCTTTCTAAGTAAACCAAGGTCATACAATAATGATAGTATAAAAACCTTCTAATGTCTTCGTTTCTTCAAATATTAATGATGGAAGTGTTCAAACTACCAAAGTAGTAACTCAGCCACAACGTCTCAATTGTAAGTTGTAACAATTAAGTGCAAAATGGAACAATTCACAGTGGAACTTGAAGGAAAAAGAAGATAAGAGAGAAAAGAAAATAACTAATGATTGATATAAAGTGAGCACAAATCGGATCCTTTGGCAAAGAGGACAGCATACCATCTTGGAAAGGCCAAAGTTTTTGTCTGGTAATAACAAATACTGGGGGTCCAACTTTCAACCAATATGCTTATGTTAGTAACTTGGTAGACACACTTAAGTAATTACTAATTACTATCTAGTATCTACCTATTTTATAAATCTGAAGTAGTAGAAACAGTTCCAGCGGTCATGTTACTCTTAAAACGGCTTCTTTGCTTGATGAAGAAGGAAATTAGATTAATCATGGTTGTATGTTTCTTTGGAGCATTAACAAATAAATTTCCACTCATAATACATGATTAGGGAAATAGCATGTGTTATGCCTACAGATTTGACAACCAGATGCAAATGAAACCTACAGATGACAATAAGAATAAGGTGCTCTTACTTTGATAGAATTGTCAGATGATGAACTCATTAGCACGGGTTCGTTCACAAGAAAGTGAAGGGATAGTATGGAACCATCATGGGCATCTCTTATTACTGATTGAAGCCTTCTTTTTTCAAGGTTCCATATGCTTATGATACCAGAAGAACCTCCAGATGCTAGAAGAGGCTGCCCATCTAACAAGGAGGAATAAATAAATGTAAGCATAAATTAGTAATTGACTTCATGGGTAATCATCAAAATCTAGCAGACACAACCCCTTCTCTTATTTTTTGCGTAGGACAAACATATAATTCCTAACTCAAAAAAGACAACTGAGAACTAACTAGGAAATGTAACTCAAGATTGTTGTCCCCATAAAAAATAGACTATTCGCAAGACAGTAGCAGCAAGAAAAATAATACTCATTCCAAAATGAACCTGATGGAGATTAGAGAATAAATATCGAGGATTTCAAGCCTTGCACTACAAGATATAATGACATAGGCCTCTCCACCCATTTCCAATTGGTTTTTAGTTGGATGCTCTAACCATTTCCAATTGGTTTTTAGTTGGATGCTCTAACATTAACAGGACATCGAAGCCTTGCATGCTCCGTGTCACCCAATTTAATTTTTCAGTGTGCTTGGCTCGGTTGCCCACATGTGACGGGTCGTGGTGAGAATTCCCACAATGGAAAATCTAAGCTTGCATAACAATATATAAGATTTTGGACGTCTCAACTTATTTCCATTTGGTCCAATCCTTCAACAAAACATGCTCCACATCAACAACTGTACGTTTTCTACGTGAGCCGGTGTGTTTAAAGTATAGAGCCCCATATCGAGATTTCTAAGCCTTACATGATAATTTATATTGTCCTAGGTTCAACCTATTTCGATTAAAGAGGCCCAGGATGGTATAGTACTAATACCTTTTCTATTTTTCTATTTTGGTAACTAAGAGCAATAAAGAAATACGTCTACAGTATCACAGCCTAACACATCAACTTCCACAGCACCATGGTAAAATAATAATTCATTGACAGCTATTAACATGAAGTGTAAAGTATAAACCAAAAGCCTGTTACTCTTACCTGTGCTGAAAGATAAGGCAGTCACAGCACCTCGTGCCGAATGAGAAAATGTGGCTAGCTCTTCATCGTAACGAATGTTGTGAACATGAATATTTCCATCAGCACAACCAACTGCAACAACATCTAGTGCAGGAGATGAAACACAACTGCAGATTGAAGAATTCCATCCCTTGAACTCATAGAGTTTTTTCTTTGTACTGATGTTCCAAAGTTGAAGAGAACCTTCCTGACTCCCGATAATAATCTGTACAGATTATAGATAGCTTTTAACCTTAAATTGAGAGGAAAATGAAGCTGCATCAAATTTAATGACTGAACATTTATGATTATTTTGCATTGAAAATTGCAATAGAGCTTCTTTGAGAATGTATTTACCTTATTTAGGTAGGTATCAGGATGCATTATACAGCTAGGACTAAAGTTGTTGTCTACCATAACATGTCCGATTGGTGTAAGGTTCTCCTCAATTCCTTTGAACGCCCATATAAACAGATTGCCTTCAACATCAACACTTAGGATATGCTCTCCAAACAATAGCAACGAATTGACCTTGGCACGATGGCTGCTCCATGTTGCTACCTGTTAAAAAAATATTAAATAACGTGTTAAATGTGAAGTTCAGTCCATCAGATACTTCTGATAACAGACGCATATGACTCCCCTGTAGCAGGTTATTTATAAGATTCTAATTAAGAGCTTTGAAATTAGGATGGGTAATCAATATCAAAGGGAAAGAAAGCAATAACTCTGAAATGTACAAACAAAGGATGGGTGTGGAGGTATATTGGGATTCAAGACAAGGCCAGGTGGGACTACATAAGCAACCTTCGTTCCTTTTAAGAAATTTTTTATAGAAAAGAACTGCCAACCAACCTGATGAGCTCGCTTAAAAATGGCTATCTCATTCCCATATGCAGCAAATGTATAATCACGGTAGGAAGCAAGAGCTCGAATCTTCTTTGGCAATTGTGGACCTTTCATAGATGATAAAAAAAATTATCATAATTATAATGCATGAACAAAATAACCTAAAATGCCTACAAAATTGCAGTCAAAATAACGTCATGCTGCTCCTCCAACATTAAAAGTGTTGTTACTTTGCACCCGCAATGGTTTGTTCATTCTTTTGTGAAAGTAAAACTAAGGGCCTGTTTGGTACTCTACTTGAATCCAACTTTTTAAACTCAAAAACAATTTTTAAGTTTTAGGTCTTAAAAATTTGTTTGGTAGAACTATTTTAAAAAACTGAAAATAACTCAAAAAATATAGTCTATTCTTTAAAAACATAAAAAAATGAATTTTTAGAGTTTTTAAACTTAAACTCACTCATTTCTTTTCTCTCTCTCCTCCCCTCTCACTCCAAATCTCTATCTTTTCTCCTTTCTCTCCCCTCTTTTTTTTTGTCCCTTTTTTGTCTCTCCTCCAATACACTCTCTTCATTCTTTCGGTTCTTTCCTCACTCCTCTTTCTCTCTATCTTGTTCGATCCTCTCTCCTCTTTCTCTTTTCTTCAATCATCTCTTACTTTCTTTCCTCCTCTCTCATCTTTCTCTCTATCCTGCAACCCTCTCTCTTTTTAGATCTCTTTATCTAGTTTAAGTCGTAAGATTTAAAAATTTTAAATCATAAACCAATCAAGTTTTTGAGTCTTAAAAACAATTGTTTTCAAGAAATGTTCTTAAGAAATGTTTTGAGAAATGATAAAAAATTTCAAATATGATACCAAACAGGCCCTAAGAAATCGGCGTACAAACTGAAAACGAAAGAGAAAAGCGCGAAAGAGAGAAGCGGAAAAAGGAAAAGGAAAAGTGAGGAGAGAATGCGATGAAAACGAAAGAAAAAGCCCTCTAAATAGAATAGTTCCCGATGATCAACACGTGGAAGACAGAGGCTGAAAAATCAAAGCAAAACCAAAAAATAAAACAACCAAGCTTTGAACAGAACCCCCCACGATGATCAACACGTGGAAGACAGAGGTCCAAAAAGCAGAGTATAACCAAAAATTATAACAATCAAAGGCCAACGAACAGTATTTGTGGGACAGCAGAGAAAAAATAACAATTAAAAAATTAATGGCAGGAGAAACAAATTATTTAAAAAATTAGTGTTAAATCGGACCGCATGCATGGTTTGTTGTGGCACAGCAAACACTAAAAGATTATAAAAAACCGAGGATAGACCCATATAGCTCTCTCTAGGGTTTCAAAAGTACCATTATCCACCTCAAACGATTCTCACAGCTCGATACAATGATTTTCCCAAGTATCGAACGCTCGATCACTGACTCGGCTCGTTCCAAATTCAAAAGAGTAAGAATTGTAAGACTATAAATTCTAATTTTCGAATCATCATATAATTAATCCAAATTCTCAACTACACGAACAAAATCAAAAGCTCCATAATTCGGAAAATCTCAAAGATTGAATCTGAAAGGCCTAAAATGAAAAAAAATACCTGGATGTTTTGTTGGAGAAGGCGAGTTGAAGAGTATGAACAGATTGATTGACTTAGGGATCTGGGTTTTGGGTTTGCCCTTGAATATCAGGGCGATCTGCAGAAATTTGGGTTTTAGGGTTGTAGGGATTTGAGTGAACTGAAATTCGTATGAATGTAACTGAGAAGAGAAAAAGAAGGTTTGAGAGAGAAAGAAAGGTCAGGCGGAAAACAATGAAAATGAGGAGAGAGAGAGAGACGTGAGGGATGAGAGATGAAAGATGAGAGAGCCCTGACATTTTTTAATCTTATATTTTTGTCCACCAACGACAAAAAACTGATGAGAGGAGAAAAAGAAGGTTTGAGAAACAGAGGTGGATTGTCTGCCCTCCCATTTCCATACTCTTCCCATGCCTTCCTGTGATGTGTGGTTACGGTTAAGCCACGTCAACATTTTATATTAATTTTTTATAAAAATAATAAAACAAAAATTAATAAGAATATAAAATATTAACGTGGCTTAACCGTGACTACACAAATAGGAGGGCATGGGGAGAGTATGGAAATGGGAGGGCAGACAATCCACCTCCTTGAGAAACAAAGAAAGGTAGGCGGAAAGAATGAAAATGAGGAGAGAGAGAGAGAGACGTAAGGGATGAGAGATGAGAGAGAGGGGGGGGACAGATGGGAACCACTGACATTTTTTAATCTTATTTTTTTGTCCAACAACTACCAAATCTGATGAGAGGCCGAGAAAGACAAAATAGACTTTCCACTGTATCAAAGTGTGAACAGTACGGAGATCAAAGCAGAAACCAAGGGCATTTCTGCCCTTTCATTGTTTATGAACAGTGCTTGCTCTTGCATGATGAACAGTGATTTTCTGTTGGCTTTTAGTATATGTATAATTTAAGCTGAAAACTAAGAAATTAAATAATAAAAAAAAATAGTAGTGAGGTCCAAAACATTGTTGGGGTTCCACCCTAAAGAATATCAACGGAAAGTCTTATTTTAATTTACAAATCTTCACGGTAAGGCGAAGGTGAAAATAAATATTTCAAATGACGATTTATGTATAAATTTGCAAAACCAACTAAAATCCGTGATTATTAACCCACGTTTTTTTTGTCAAAAATACAAATTTTTTCTGTAAGTATTAAGGAAGACTTTATAAGGCATTTGTAAGTGGATTTACGATACCCGTAGTACCATTTTAAACATGTTACAAGTAGGAATGGGCAAGGGTTATGGCAGACGGGGAACAACGATTTTTTACCAATAACCGTTTATGCTCATATTCATTGGAGAAGGAGGTTAAATAAAACACAAACCAATACGGTTAAACAGAGCTGTGAGAGGCTAAAAAGAAGGTGGTTATTTTTAAATGCCAGCCGCATAGACAAATTCAAATCCAGGCTAACAAGAACTTAATCAGATTTCCTTGGACAATGTGAAACGACCATATGCGCCGCGAATAATTCATCCAAGTTTCAAAGAAAGGAGGAGGGTGCATGTAGGCCATAATCATTATTATCATATAACATTATTGTAAGGGTATCCATCACACCACACTCGAACATCTCGGATACATGACATCAGGAACCAAACATACCGACACGATGACACACAAGCCAAGTCCACACAATCAATAGCTTTCAGAGCTACAAGAGTTCCCTTGACGAGCATAATAGCGCCCATGATAACGTTCGAAACGACATAAGGACTTTTATAAGTACACCAGAACATCCTTCATGCAAGACAGGAGCAACCAAACACACACAAGATGGTGACACAGGCGCATCTTGCATCTTATTTATCTCTGTGCTATATATTTATATAGACAAGATCAATCAACAAACCAACTGTGACGAAACCGCAGCAGTACTTAGCTTTCAGCGCTGCAAGAGCTCTCCCCGGATGATGCACTTTCTAGCTGAAGACGCTTCATCTCCTCGTAAGCCCACTCAAGCCCAGGGCAGTAATGGAGTGGAGGGTTAAACCTACAATCATACATGTCATCTGGCAAGAACGCTCCATTCTCTACCAGAAATTTCACTGCTTCCTTCCTCCTCTCTTTGGCTGCACTGTGAAGCGGAGTCCCTGTTTCAACAAATAAAGGAAGCAGAATGCGTCAGATAATACCTTAACTATTACAATTTCTTCATCTTCTCAACTAAAACATATAAAACTTGAAAATAGCTACCCAAGAGGAAAAAAAAAAGAAAAAAAAGGAAGGGTGACGCTACTTACAGCCACAAGCACCCTTAGTTCTGGCATCAATGTTAGCTCCACGCTCAAGTAATTCATCCATAACATCTAAATGACCACCCTCAGCAGCTAGGTGGAGAGGGGCAACCCCTTTTGATTTGCGACCCCAAGCAGCAGCATTCACATCCATTCCCTCGTCAAGAAGCCGCCTCACCTGCCGGAGGAAAAGAATAGAAAGAAAATTTTTAAATAATTAAATGACTCATTTTTAAAAGTAACAAATTAGTTGGGGCAAAGCAGGTGAAAAAAAGTTCAAGAAAACACAGCTTGTATTTCATATTAATTTGAAAAGGGTAATGCTAGGGAGACTAAATGTGTAGACTAAATTTTGTAAACTAAATGACATGGAAGTTGATGATTGAATTATTACTGAAGTGTTGATTAACATGCTTATTTCTTATTGGTGACACATCATTTAGTTAGCAAATTTAGTCTCCCTAGCATTACCCATTTGAAAAATAGATTGTACTTTTGACCAGTGTGCTAATTTTCATTTCCTTGTAGCCACTTAAGTTACTATTAAGTCATTTTTTTTTGTCAGGAAAGTCCCCAAAAGAGACCTGCACTTTCTCTCCTAATTTACCATAGTTAGAAGGTGTTCAGAAAAGCAGCCAAATAAGACAAAACAAGTGGGCCTTCATCAGGAACACAATTCATTTTACTCGTTATACAAGTAAAAACCACAAGAAGAATTAAAAAAGCTGTGGGAAATGAAAGGTTGAAGAAAGAGGGGATCAAAGTCCATACGGACTAGAGGGTTTCATTCAATACACAAGTCTCTAACAAGTTATTTATCAATTTCACGATTCAGAGTAGCAATCTGAAAGTCAATTTACAGTTATTAATTTTGTATTCTGGAAGCCAATTTTGAGTCAGAATCTGCAACTCTTAAGTCGCTTTAGAGTCGCAATCTACAGTAGCGTATAAGTTTGGTTAATTAAGGGAGGAATTTGTATAAGTTAATTATTAATCCTAAAGCCAAATTATGCAATTTCTACTCAAAAGTCAAATCCAGAAAACCTCATTTGAAATACTCTAAAGGACCCTTCACTTGTCTGAAAAAAGAACACGTTTGTGGTCCACCTACCATAGAGCGCGCACAAATATATCTATAGTTGTAACACATAAATAATGCAGGTCGTGTCCATGACCAATTAGACCTTGCAAAGCGTATAGAAAACCTTGATGTTGCAAATTTTCTGATATCTATTATATCATCCAGACAAATCATAATCTGACACTACACTTTTTTTCTCTATCAATTAGAATAGAAAAGAATTATCCAATACAATCTCAACAAGGGACTTTATCATTGCTTCGTATTGTATATTAGTTGTGCAAATCCTATGTAGCCGGCTCCGTTCAATGACACAAAAAACTAGATTCGCAGGGCTAATAACAGTTATGAGCTTAAACAAGATATTACAACATCCAAATCTTAACAAATCACTCAACGCTTTTCCAACTTTACAACCAAACATTTAGCAACATTCTCAACACCGACAACATAGATGATATAATGAGACCAAGAATTTACCTGTTTCAGGTCGCCCTTTCGACAACCAATATGAAGCAGAGTCCATCCTCTATCATCCATGTCCACACTGGACCTAAACGACCGCCTTCGCGACAAGCTCCGCCTGAGCGTGCCCATTACCTCCGTCCCTCGGGGCAAGGTGTCAATTTCTTCCACAACCCAAAAACGCACGATTTGATACCAACAAAGAAAACACAGGCCCTCTTTTACGCAACTACAACAACAACAAATCTCACCCCCAGAACCCAAGATTTACATATTTTGTAGGAAAAATCACAGGGAAAAAAAAGAAAAAGTAAAAAGAACAAAAAGGGACCGGAAGAACAATATTGAAAAGGAAGGGCGTGAGAGAGAAAGAGAGAGACTTAGCGAGAATGATTGGCCATGCAGTAGTTTGGAGCCAAAGGATTCAAGCCGGGACCGAGGACGCGAAGATTCTCAATCTGAAAGATGACGACGGCGGAGACGACGGAAGGGGATGAGATTATATTCATAGTTGATGCAAAACGACGACAATTTGTGCTGGTTTTGGGGGGGAAGAACAAGGAGGCCTATATGGCGTGGGATTCGCAATCGATTTTGTGGCCAGAGGAGAAGGAATTGGGGTTGGATTGGGAGAGGGGCTTGGCGGTGGAGGAGAAACCTGAAGAAAACTAAACCCTAAATAGTTGCTTTTTTTGTATCAAGTTAAGATGAGCTTCCCCGTTTTTGTTATGGTTGTTGTAGAGCCTTGTAGCCCTGTAGGGTGTCGGTCGGCACACGTACGGAGGGTCAGCGTAGACTCGTGCGAAACCACTTTCCTTCATTTTTCTCGCTTTGCTCTTTTCCAATTGTTTATTTATTTTCTTTCTAATTCCAAAAGCATCTAAATTGCACATGCTCACTCTCTCTCTCTCTCTCTCTCTCTCTCTCTCTCCTGGCTTAGGCCTCACCCATAATATCTCATAGACTTGGGAGAGCCAGACAGAGTGGTGCGGTGTCTTTTTGGCTTCTGGTGCTTACGTCTCTCCGTCGCTCCTCCTTCGGCATTGCATTCGTCTCAGATCGATCAAAAACCAGAGCTGCTTCTTCATCTGTCAACGTTTATCGGTAAATCTGACTTCAATTTCACTTCAAGATTCTACCTCTTTTTTTTTTTTAACCATCTAAGCTTAACTGTGTTCCCTTGTAATTACTGGTGAATTGGAGGGTAATTGACGTGGTTTTAACTCTTAGGACTTGCCGTGGACTTGGATTTTCAAAAGTTTCTAATTTGAAAAATTGAAGAGTTGATGATGAAGCTTTAGACGCTGTGTTTGTGAAATTGCATTTATTGATCGACATTGTTTGATTAACCCTGATTGCTGTATTTGTAACCTATCGCGCTCAATTTCGTTGGGTTTAATACCCATTTGCCCGAGTCAATATGCAAAGACTTTTGTTTTACCTCTAGTAAAATATGGGTTTTGTTTTGTTGGGTCGAATACGAAGTCTCTTATAGTGATTAAAGTTTGGGAGACCAAGGGTAGCTATGAAATTGTATTAGTTTCAGAGCTTGAATTCTCGCATTGATAATATCACTATTGGTATTGGTTGTGTATTGTTTTCTTGCAGTATGTGCTTTACTAGTTCGTGAATGCACTTTTACTTTATCACGTACTGTGTGTGTCGTAATTTAATTGTCCATGATGCCTGTATAGTTCCTTTTCATTTTGCACCCCATTTATGGGAATTCTATTGGTTAAGATTCAAGTGTAGAGCTTACAGAAATCTATAATTACTGTTTTTGTGCTTTTGTTGCGAAACCGAACAAGGTTTCCTAACATGTAATATCCTATACGAGTCCAGTGAACATATGAAATTCTGTATATAGTGACTTTCATGTGCTAAGTCTAGCAGATAATATTGTGCGATGTATTGGAATGAATGATCAAGCAGCTATTCATTTTTGGTCACGTTCAAACTGCTATTAAAATTAGTCATGTTCATTTTCAGGTTTCCTTTTTGTTTCATTTCCAGCTGCTGGATGTCA
>JAOTRO020169952.1:0-12484 GCA_028566515.2 Pyracantha coccinea | reverse complement strand
AACTATATGTTCAAGCCCTTCACCCTACGCTTGAACATATATAAGTTTTCAACACTTTGTTTAACCAAAACTTTACATGACTCCACACTCTCTGTAACATGTAATGCAACCTGAGCATATCAATTTCACAGATACAATTATACACCTCAACATATTCAATCTAGCAATTTTACACAGCTCAACCACTCACCAACACATTATAACATTTAACAAAGTCAATATATAAAATACATCGAAAAATAAACCATCAACCCTTAACACAACCATAACAATCAAATGATTTAATTGCATCCAAGCATTTCATTACTACTATATTAAATATAATTACTAATATTACAAAGATTAACCATGATATAAACCTATTTTAGGGAAATAGAGCCTCTACCTCTTGTCCAGCTAACTATAATACCTCTCTAAGCCTTCGAAGTGTCCGGAGTCACTCCCAGGCCTAACATCACATAAATAATAGTAAAATTTAGCATAAAACTGGAATGAAGATTCAATTTCAGCCTAACAAAAGTTTACCCAAATATACCTTTGTCACAACCCTGTGAAAAATCAAGCTTAAGTCCCCATATTGTGACCCCATTTTCATCCTTCAAAACTCTATGGAAAAGGATGAAATTGCTTGGATTTTAAAGCTTAACAAACCTAGTTTCTAATTTACTAAGAGTTTCTCCAAACGGATTTAAGAGAAGAAAATAATCAAGCTCCAAAGTTGAGTTCACAACCAGTTTTTCTGCAGAAAATCTGCAGATTTCCAGATTTTTTCACATTTTTAAAACATATTTTTTCCATAGAAGGTCTCAACCAAAATTGATGAAATAAATTGGGATTTGATCCTTGTCATGTCTAATTTCAAATATATAAGAAGACTTTTTAAGAAGATGTAATGGATTGAGAGAAAACGAGAACCAAAGTGAGGCTCACAAACTGCAGTTTTCTAGAAATCAAACTTGTAGTGGTAAGAAAATAGAAAATTAACAAATTAAAGCTAACCTTTTGTACCAATAGAAGAACACACCAGCACCCTCTCAGCTCCCCTATTCTGATTTCCTACTTTTCCCTTTCCAAAACCTCTCAATCTCCTCTAGTTCTTCAATGAGAGTTAGAAATACTCCCTTTAATCCCATCATTGTATCTCTGCTCTAGAATGCTTACTCACTCCCCCTAGACTACCCACATCACCCCCAACATTTATGGACAGAATCTAATTCCCTTGGCTCCCCCACCGTGTGATGGTTGGGAAGAAGAAGAAGAGTTTGGGATGGCTACACGTTAGCTCATCCTTGATTAATTTGTTTGGTCTTTTTTTTTTAAAAAAAAAACTAAAATAATCTTACTCCTATAATTTATATATAATTATATACATATATATATATATATATATATATATCCAAGTGTTACATTTGGTTTTCTTTATGTGATTTCAAATTTGAAACTTTTATCCCTTTTTCATGGATGTTATCTTAAACAATATCCTGGTCTGTTATTTTTCAAGCAATCCTGAGTTTTAATATCATCTGCAATCCTTCGAGATCGTTGGATAACCATTTCATTTTAGTGAGTGATTGATTTTCACACTCCCTATTCTTTGCATTCCTCTGTTTAGAACCCTCATTCTTTTTGTTTAATAACAATCCATCATTAAAAGAAAATAATCATCCATCATTTCTTTTATAAGATTGTGTGGAATTTTATGTCTTGACTCGGGTGGAGCTCCACTTGCTTTCTATGGCTTGTTGGGTAGTTGGAATGGAAGAAATCAATCTTAAGAGGAAATTTCTCTTTGACGTATTGAAGGGTTTCGAAAACAACTTTTTAATCTTTAGTTGTGTTTACAGATGGGCAACGGTTATGGCGGGCAGGTAACCGTAGTTATTTATTCATGACCGTTTAAATCCATACCCGTATAACCATTTTTCCGTTGGCGGAAAAAGTGCCTCAGCCTTCAACAAATTCTTTTTGCATAAACGGTTATACTCATACCCATAACCATTTAATTGTTATGTTTAGTTGTTTTCACATGCGGTCCCCTATTATGAGTCATGACCTACTGAGATCTTCGCCTTTTGGTTTCTTTCATGCCGTGCAAGGAAATAAAAAATAATAATAACCACACTAAAAACAAACATACATATATAGCCGCATAACTTTGGTTGCTCACACACACACACACATATACATACATATATATATATATATATATATATATATATCTGTTATTGTAAGCAATATTTAAGTTAAAAAATGGCTCATGGCTTCCTCCTCATCTTCTTATTCTTTTGCATTATGTCTATAACAAATATTTATGCATGCATGCAACCAAACTGAATGAACATCTCTCCTAGCGTTCGCCTTCACTCTTATCTTCTCCTCCTGTGAATTGGAGTACTTATGTTGATTGTTATCGTTGGAATGGCATCACTTGTAATCGGTCACCCATTTGATCTTATCCTCCAAAGGGCACAAATGAGGTATGTTTGTCTCATCACTTGAAAATCTCACACATCTCACCTACTTGAACTTTTCCCGCAATTCAATTTATGGCACACTTGAAACTAAATTCCTTCTCATTCTTGAATCATCTCGAGATACTTCATTTAAGCTAAACTTTCTTTCTGAAAAGACGTCGTTTTCTGTACCACCCAAAAATATCCATACATTAGATTTGTCAAGCTATCACTTCCATGGTACAATTCCATCTTCTTTCTTCCAACAACCTTGGAATTCGACTAGTTTCAATGTCAACAACAACACCTTCTCTGGGCATATCCCATCATATATTTGTCTCCTGTCATCTCCTTCCATAATATTATTAGATTTTTCCTCCAATGAATTTAGTGGCAACATTTCTCGTGGGTTCAGAGGGTGTTCCAAACTACAAATTATTTGTGCCAGTCACAATAATTTGTCAGGATCACTTCTAGAAGATATCTATCACTTCTAGAAGATCTCCAAGTTGGAATTCTTGAATCTTGATTTCAACAACCTACAAGGTAATTTACCCTCATCTTTGATGAATTGCACAAACCTCATAGAACTACATTTGGAATCAACTACTTGGAAGGAGACCACATCACCCCTAATTTCTGCAAACTCAGCCACCTTAAAAAACTTGACCTAATTGGGATAAATTCATTGGCATCTTGCCGATGAGCCTTTACTCATGCAGATCCCTAAAAGCAATTCAGTTGGGTCATAATCCTTATCTAGAAGGATAAATACAACCTGAGATTCTTTCATTGAATTCTTTGTCCTTCCTGTCACTTGGCAATGTACGGTTGACCAACATCATAGGGGCAATGAAGATATTAATGGGTTGCAAAAGTCTTCGCACACTTCTCCTTGGCAGTTCGTTTGACCACAAGGCAATGCCAACAGATGATGACATGGTTGATTTTCACGGATTCCAAATTCTTCATTTGTTGAGTTTGGCTGTCTATGGGCTCATTGGTCAGATACTTGATGGTTTTCAAACCTAAAGAATCTAGAGATGTTGGATCTCGGTGGTAATCAAATCACAAGGTCAATTCCAAGTTGGTTGGGGACCCCATCCAAAACTCTTTTATTTGGATCTGGCAGCGAATAAGATTACAGGTGAAATTCCAAAACACCTTTGTAGGTTACCAACGTTAATAGGGAATGCATCTTCAGTGGAAAATTATGAATTTGAATTTCCCCTCCTTGGCCGGTAGGGGAAAATCAACATTTATGGTGGTCGGAATGTCTTACATTTTAAGAATAATAAACTTAGCGATCAATAATATTAATGGTAGTATACCTACTGAGATTGGCCAATTGCAACTTCTTGGTGCATTGTATCTTAATGGCAACAACTTCTCCAATGAAATTCCGGACCAAATATCTAACCTAAAATATTTAGAGGTTTTGAATCTGTCCACAAATCATTTGTCCGGAAAAATTCCCTTGTCAATGACGAGCCTGAATTTCTTGAAAGAATTTGATATCTTGTACAATTATCTCAAAGGACAAATATAGACGGCCACGCAGCTCCAAAACTTCAACGCTTCTTCATTTGAGGGGAGCTCTAGACTTCGTGGTGCTCCACTTGCAAATGAGTGTAGAGAAATTGATGCAGATAATATGAACACTGTCAACCAAGATGTAGACAGACGCCATGAGCTTCCTTGGTTTATATTTTTGCAGCCCTAGGTTTCAGTGTCATATTTTGGGGTGTTTGTGGTTCTTTAGTTCTTATAAAGACATGGAGCTACGCGTATTTTCGGTTCCTGGGTAATGTACAAGATTCGCTCTATTTCCGGCCATGATGAAAAGAAGGATTACGGACTAGATTGTACTTTTCATTATATATTTTTAGTTTCAATAAAACTATTTGGATACACAAAATTTATACACTTGTTGACATACTCTAATAGAGGTGGATCCTAGCATTGTATGAAGAATGCACTTGTATTAGAGAGAGTGTTAATTTTGTGTATCCAGATAGTACGACTCTTTCAGTTTTTATTTGTTTGTTTTTATCATGATGTAAGGCTTGTTTTAATATATATAATAGTACAATATTAACACACTTGTTGACACACTTTTCTAGTACATATGAGTGCTACCATAGTATGTGGGTTTCTCTTATATTAAAGAGTGTGTTAAAAGAAGTCTCAACTTGTGTGTCCAGATAGCATCATCAATAGTAACATATTCTTCACATATAGGCATGGTGTCAGCCCAATGTTAAAGCTGATTAAAGGTCTCCCCAACCGAAATAGGTAAACAATACGCCCAGAAATATGGGTTCGCTAGGGTACGGCCAAAGGGGGTTAAAGTGCCAGCCACAAAGCTTGCTTCCCTAAAGATATGGTTCCACCTTATGCAATGAAATTCAGAGCCCAACAATATACCTTTATAGTGGAATATGAAGTTATTGGTTTAAAATATGGCTTGATTTTACCATAACGATTCAACTGCAATGTATTGAGGTTGAAGGAAATTTTTATATTTATCGAGAATAGTATTTTTTTAGCCAGTCCCAACTTGGGGATAACATGCTAAATTAATCATTTGCTAAATTTATAAGATAATACATAACTCATATAGGTCCCACATAATATATAAATTAATAATTTGTAGATACATAGTGTTTATGATTGGATGATAATACAGTGTTTATGATTGGATTATAATACATACTGTTTATGATTGGATTATAATATATAGTGCTTATGTTTTTAGTGCTATTCATGTGACAACCGTCCCTAATTTTACGATTTTATATTAATTTTAAAAGAGTGATTTTATGAAAATGCCCTTAGAGGAAAGGATGTTCACTTTCATTGATTGTCTTTTCGTGATGTGTACAAGTACTATCTTAGAGAATTTTCGAAGTACTCGATGATACGGAAGCGTGAGTGCCAACGAAATTTAATTTGGAGCTAGAACAAAGATTTTACAAAACTCGGAACGATATGAGCGTTTTGGTAATTTTAGCATTGTAGATATTTCTACATTTTGGATCACACCTACGCTGACACGTGGCAAGTTCTCCCCCATTTCTGGGGTGTCCTCTTTCTCTTCCCCGAGTTCTCCCATGCTCTCTCATCTCTCATCCCTCACCTCCGTTATATTTCTCCCTCTCTGAAAGTTCGACTATCAACATCAGTCATCACTCTACCTCCTCCGGTGAGCCTCACTGAACCAGCATTTAAACATTGCAACACCATCACCCTTCCCAAAAGTCATAAACGAGAGGATCGAGTTCTCTCACTTTTCCCTAGTTCCCTCATCCCTGTGATTCGTGAGGACCGTAGCGAGGCAGAGTCGTTGTTTCTCTGTCGATCTCAGATCACCACCATACCTCACCAGTTCTTCCTCGAAGACTGGAATGAACACCGACGCCATGTTTTCCGGTGAACTCGTAAAACTCAACCACAGTGAGTCTCGGGACCCTCTAACCTGAAATCCTTTTTAATTCAAAGTTTTATGTCGTTTTTCAACCTTAAAATGCGATTTGGGGGAAGGCTATGACAGATTGGAAGAAGGGGATAATTTTCCAGATTTCTGGAAAATTAGGAACCGTGGCCATCCGACCACTTTCAGACCAATTCCCCGGTCAGCACGGACCACGATGGAGCTTTTAATAGCTATAGGTTTGTTCTCTATATTTCTAACTTCAAATTGGCTTTGGAATCATTGAATTTGTTTAAGTATTGAGTTAGAAATTAGCCCTAGAAGTTAGGAAGAAAACCTGCAAAATCGCAGAATCTCGCGAGGAAGGCGAGCACGTACGTACTCGGGGCACGTGGGGTGCGCGTGAACATGTGTAGGTGGCTGGCGCATGCGGCGCGTGGCTGCCAGTGTAGCCACCTAGTGGCGGCACGTGCGTTGGCGCTGGAAGGAACCCAAGGTCCCTCCTTAGGTTCCTCGACATGCCGGACCCGAATCCACCATCCGATTTACGAAATTCCATTGTTTGGTTATATTTCCGTTAAGAGCCGCCACTTGGTTATTATATGATTTGATGATCGGACCATTGGATCCTCACCAAACTTTAATGCATAATAGTACATAACATTTTATGATCATAGAAACTTACGGATCGGGAATCCAATGTGCGGATCTTCCCGAATTGGATTCGTAAGTAAAATAAAACGTTGACCACCACTTGAATTGTGAGTGGCAGAGATTCAACTGTTGGATCGTAATGAAATTTTAATATGATGTTCTAGAAGCATAATGTGGACCTTTGGAAGTTATGGATCAGAAATCTGAGGTGTGGATTTTCCAAATCGAGTTACGTAGGGTTGTTGGCCGTACCGTTGACCTTTGTTCGACGGTTGACTTTTGGTCAATGAGTTTCAAATCATTCTAGAACGTCTTTAGGGATGTGTTTTATGTAAGTTACGTGTTCTATCGATAAGAATTCTGAGACGTGATTTGATAATTGTTCTAGGCGCTAATCGTTCGTGACGCCTCGATATTCGTGCTAGGGAGTGGGTCTTTTCCTTTTAATAGTGTGTATATGTATATATATGTGTGTATATATGTATATATATATACACACACATATATCATGGCATGATTAAATTAGGTTATGAGAAATGTTGCATTGTTGTGAAATGCCAAGATGATCTAATGGGATGCGCAAGCGAGTTTATTATGTTGATTAGAATTATTGCATCATTATGGCATGCTTCTATTCATATAGTTGCTCATCATTGCTGCACCTCGGTTTTAGTACTTGCCCAGGGCTGGGGTCAGTCCTTCACGTGTATGTTCACTTCCCGCACTGCACGTTCGCCTTGGATCCAAGTAGGTGCCAGTTCTATTGTACAGGTCGCATTAGGCGACTTGGACTTGTAGGTGACTGCGCATAGCCCCAGTCTTCACATGATCGTAGCTTTACAGTGTATATTATTACACCCAGTCCTGTTGTACAGGTCGCATTAGGTGACTTCAACTCGTATGCTAGCATAGATTGATCAGCAATAGGTTCAGTCGTACATGTCGCACTAGGCGACTCCGACTGATGTGATATCATAGGTTGTTAAGCACCTGATTTTACTTATAATACTGTTGAGATATGATGATGTGGCATACTTCTGGATTTACTGTCGATTTGCATTTGATATAATACCTATACGTAGTATGTATATTTTTGAAACTATACATATTTTACGGCAAGGGGTTATAATGTTTTCAAAGGTTTTTATTAAAACTTTATTTTTCAGGCCCACTCACCCTTGTTTTTCGCCCCTCCAGGTTTTAGCTACTGAACTTTTGTATGGACGAGGATTCTTGGCAAATCTTAGTATAGGTGGCTATCTTTGAGGGTATAATCCTTATCCTATCTTCTTGTACTTTACTTATGCTCTGACATCACATGTGAAATGGGTTCATTCTCGCTCACGGCGCACTCTTCTATTTAGCCACTTTTACGTTTAAATTTATTCAAAATTTTACATCACTACACTTTATGGCTTCGTCACCTTCCAGGTGTCGACCAACACAGCTCTATTCGGAGTCTAGATGGATGTTCTGAGCCAAGGTCTGTCAGTTTGGTATCAGAGCATAAGTTTGGGTAGTATTGCGTTCATCAAAAGCGTGATGTAAGTATTCTCGATTCTTGACCCAATTGTCAAATATTGCCATCTCATCGAGGATGAAAGATAACTTTTTCTAAGTGTTAAGTGACTTAGTCGACTTATCGACCTTTTAGAAGGATATGTTGGCAACCGCCTCTGGATTAAATAAAGAGCCTCCCTACCAAGGAAAGATGTAGATTTGAGACTAGTTGATAGCCCTGAGGCAGGGCTACCATATCAATAGTTGTGCATTATGGGGGATTTACCTACCAATTCCACTGCATCTAGTCATTTTTACCAACCCTTTTAAGAATGGAAACCAGAAATAGTTTTAATTCCTTGGCAGCATCCATTAGTATATCATCTATTAGAATTCCTACGAAGTTTACTTCATCAAAAATTTTCAGAAAGTCTTGTGTGACAATGTGGTGCTAAAACGGTAGCACTCGATGAAAGAACATCTTGGGACAATCACTTTTGGTCCCTGATAACACTAATCTTTCAACCGTGCTAGTAATCATTCCGGATCTTCAGGAGGAAGATCAACTTCTATTTAAGTCCGTTCTAAAGTGGATTACTAGTAAATTCTTTTTTCCGGCCTTAAGACATTCCAACCAGCATTAGTTCCCAGATTTTCCCCCAAGTAGTTATACCTACAGTTAGTATAAATCCCCGAAGTAGTAAGTTGTTATACCTACAATTAATATAAATCCCCGAAGTAGTAAGTTGTTATACCTACAGTTAGTAGAAATCCCCAAAGTAGTAAGTATTTTCCCTAGAATTAATGAAACCACATCACCGGACTAATTCCTTACCAATCGTCCAAAACCATCCACCAGAGCAGGTTCTAACTTGTAATCAGCCTACAATGGCGTTATTAATTGACGATATTGTCCGATATCCAGAAGCTGTCAACCAATATTCAGGCAGTATGATTTCTGATACCGAACTCATGCTAGTATCTATGAGTGATACCCTTATGCTAGAACGCCGGTTCACAGTTCAGGGTGGCGAACAATATCAAAATATCGTATATGCGTTATTTAGCGGCGCAATTGATAAATTGATTAACAGTGACTACCTAAGCAGAAGAAACTAAATCATGGAAACTGAGGAGCAAGTTTTGTATTAGGATAGTAAATTCATAGTTGTTTTTACCTTATCACCTATCTAGGTAAACAAAACCTCTCCGACTAGTCACCTTTCGATCACTTCCATAGGTAGACGGTAGAATCAAAGTATGAGTTAATTTCTCACTGTTAGAGTGAATTGAGTATCGAGAAAGCTGTGAAGACCTATTAGCATGTGGCATATTGGAAGGAAGTAGTGTGATACATTTCGAAGATGTATATCTTTGGTGTCAATCCTCAAATTTTACATGAGATGTCATCAAGTGGAGAAGTGAAGTACATTATTGATCCACTTTCTCGTACTACACTAGTTTCCTTGCGTCTTTTCGAGCAACTCCTACGCCATTCAAAGAACTTACTTACTAAAGCTTACTGATTAGGGAATTATCCAACCAAACATTTTATCTAGGGAACCTCAAACCTATCCGCGAAGGTGAAAAATCGAACCTTAGGGTTGTACCTAGATTTTAGCAACTTCATCGGGTGACGATTAAAAACCGTTTAAACCTACTTCGAGTTGATGGTCTAGCCAACCAACCTTTGTAACTCGAGTTTTCTTCCATAGCCTGACGAATTCGTAGTAGTCTTTTTGACGACTTTCTCATCTACTTCGGCAATGAGACCAAGTTAGCTTTATACCGAAGTCCTTAACTGTTAACTTTGATTAAATTGGTACTTTTCTTGGGAGACGTGATCTTTGTAAACGATAATCTTTTCTTTTTCCAAAAAGGGTTAGTGGAAGAAGGTTGAAAGTGTGGTGAAAATTGAGATATCTTTGCCCTTGTCAAGTTTATCGACAATTGGTTAGCGATTTTTCAGCTATAGTGTTTTTCCTCACTTAATTGCCGTGAAAAGTTAACTTAATTTGGGGTGTTGATTATGAGTAAAGTTTCTGACAACCAAACTGTCGTCTCACCTCACCTTTGTTTTACACCTTTCGAGGATATTGATCATTTCGAAATCTATGATGACATATTCTTTAGATGTTTCGGCTGTATAGAGATAGCATGGCGGAGTATCGCTTATAATTTCTAACGGTTATAACCATCTGAAAATGAACCACCTAACTTATGACATAGAGTCAGCAATTGTCACCTTCATTTGAAATATCGGATGACACTTCTCTGTGGAGAAACGTGTCCAAAATCTTTATCAACCTTAGACCTCTCAAGTACATATTCAACTAAAAGGATTAGATTTCTGACCACGACATTGGAGATACAAAATTAATTTCTATGTTTGCACTATCGTATATTACCCCGATTGTGCAAATGTAATTAGTGTTACAGCAGCAAAAGACATATCTACCCTTGAACGTCTTTAGTTTGTCCTATCCCATTCTAGTTGGGATTCACGTGTATCAATTTAATGTTATTTACAAATGATCAAGAATCATTCGAGTGGTTATAATCAATTCTTGTATCCATATGCAAATAAGGAATATCACCATAAACTCCTAGTACGAAATGTCTTATACATGTGGAGAATATGATGATGTTTTGGTGATTATAGATTAAGTTGAAAGGTCAACCCACTTTGCATTGGTCCAAAGGGATTACATTTTGATCACTTAAGAAAATTTCTCATTCTTGAATTTATCGGATTTATGGCGTTTTGATCAACATCTACTTTGACCATGATGCCATAGCCACCTCATTGTGCTATAAGACATTCTAGTCAACTTTGTGTACGTGACTACTCCACTGCAGTTCATATTATTTCGAAGGCAGGTAGACTGTTCAGAACAATTGCTCAGATATTGAAATCTAGTTGTGATCATAACTTCTTCAATCACCCGACAAATACTCTGTCAAATGGATCGTTACCGTTGGTGATTGAATATTCAGGAAGTTGCTTTTGTAATGTGATGGCATGCAATCAACCAAGATATCCTGAACTCTAAATTTGATGGACTTGTTTTGACCCTCAAATTCTTGAGTGTTCTTTTAGCCTTCTAGACGTAGTTCTTCGCTAAATTCGAGAGGAATTCAATATGAATCGACTCACTATGGCATTGTGAACTGCATTGTTCGGCTATATGATGTGTGTGTCGCTACTGTACCTCACCATGACACGTGTTTCACTTCCAAGCCTTGGAAAGTCTTCATGAAGGCTATGGGTACAAGTTGTTGTTCGGTACCTCAAACGAATTATCTAGACCTTTGTGGCATGTTACGTTATCCGCTTTATAGTCTTAGCATGATAGTAGTATACACTTATCTTTGTTAGAGCTGCGTGTAACTACGGTTACACTTTCGGTTTCTGGGTATAGTACCATTCGAGGCGTTGTATAAAGATTTTATGCACAGTACATAATTGTCGGAAGAGTATTGCAAACAGGTATTTGATTGATCGAGATTACGTTATAGAAAATTTCATAGTATTGGTGATGTTGCTCGAGAGGGTAGTGCATGAGAACGATCGAGGTTTTGTTCAGACTATGTATGTGTATTTTCCAATAGGGGGCATGATGGTAATATTGCACCCTCGAGAATTTGTTACTTGCTTATCGAGACAACAGTGACTTATCGATATTGCGGGCTACAGGCCGTAATATTAATAACTTATTCGTGGGGCTCGTTAAGCAAACAGATAGGTAGGTCCGTTAACGCTAGTATACTTACTTAATTAGTTACTTATTGTTTGGGCTTAATCCAAAGTTACTACACACTTACCTTCGGAGTACGTAACGCAATGAGCACGTAGGTGAGAAATATTCTATTTTTAGTTTTAATTTCAGTATAATTACTTTAACTTTACGTTATTATGTATATGTAATTTGACGGGATGTTACTATACTTATATACATATTTTCGAAGTTATGTTTTATTTATTTATAAAAACAGTATATTATATTATTTTGCTGAAGGAGAAGCAAAGTATGAGTTTGGGGGCATGAAAGACGAATCACTGCACTCCGATCACGACGGAATGACATTCTCTTTTATGCAACCGCTCTAACTTGATTTCTTCCTTGTGTATATATATATATATATATATATATACACATATTTTCTCTCTATTTTCAAGTATTTTACATATAGCAAGTTATTTCAAATTTCAAAGATGAAATTTTCTTAAGGGGGATAGATTGTAACGACCCGTCCCCAATTATTACGGTTTTTATAATTTTAAAATGCGAATTTACGAAAATACCTTTCAAGGAAAAATTGTTGACTTTTGTTGACAGTCTTGTCGTGTCACGTAAAACTTCCTTGGCGTATACTTGTAGTATTTGTTGCTAAGAATGTGGGGGCACTTGTGGAATCGAAATTGGAGCTAAAACAAAGATTT
>JAOTRO020169941.1:0-12485 GCA_028566515.2 Pyracantha coccinea | reverse complement strand
CAGCTATATGAATCCAAATGGAAAATTGCATAGAAATAAAAAAAAAAAATATATATATATATATATATATAACTGAAACCAAAATAAGACAGCTCAGCACCGGTATGATAGAATTACCAGGAATGCTTGGGCAGACCATGAACCCTGGGGCTGGACCAAAAAACTGAGGTCTTAAGAAAGGGCTAGATCCAACACCCTGCTGCACAGGAATGTTCTCTCTAGGGTTAAATGCTCGCTGTTGATGCCAAGTACGATTCCAAGGCCCACCACGTTCTTGCATGTTGGGTCTTCTAGTAGAAAAATTGACACCATAAGCATTTGGATTACCTCGTGGCTGAGGTTGAACTGGTTGCACAAAATTTTGCACTGCGGTCTCACATCCAGATTTTGCAATATGATTTCCAACACTTGGAATGGGTCCAGCGTATGGCTGGTAAGCATACCCAGAAGCCAGAATGTGGGGTTGTACCATGGTATGAAAAACAGGAGGAAGTGGTTGTTGATGGTAGGTTACGGGTGCTGGAAAAGGAGGTGCAGCATTTGGGTTGTGCCTAGGGCCTTTTTGGTGATGTGATGATGAATGCTTGTGTGAAGCGTTGGAGTTTCCAGACCCATTCGACTTCTGTTGCATGATTAATCCCTGCATGACCAAGCAGAACATATAAAAGCAAAAACAGTTAGCAACCAGATGAACTGAAGTAGCATGTATCTTTCTTTTCATTTCCTTTTTTCAACGAACAAGGTAGCAATTTCGATGATAAGATCACAGGACCTAGCATTAAAAATTCCAAATAACCCCCTCCACATGCTATTAATCAAATTTTTTGTCTCTCAAAATAACCAAAATAACAACAGGTCAGGTCCAACTTTCCTATTACAGTCCCTTGACAAGTTGTAAAATAACTTTACAGGAGAAGGACTCTCTACTGCCAAAACAAAATGGAAACAATAACCAAGAAGCAAGACATTCTTCACTGGTATATTATTCAAATTTCCCTCAAATTACCCAACAGATATAATTCAGTATCAAAAGAGATCAAGGCATTCCTAACATAACACAAGAATTATATTCTAATAAAATTAACCAGGAAAGGCAGAAGAGCGAGAGAGAGAGGAGAGGGGTTAGTGCATAGTGAGCCAGTTTGGTAGTGGAAAACAAATAATTTTCTGATCGAACTCTCTTGGTAACAAAATGCTGAAAACAAAGCAAAATTCATATTTAGCAGTCTGTTTAGAGGAACTTTTTTCGAGTATATTCCACAACGTGACCATTTCAGATACATGGTTTAAATACATGTACGTGTGCAAGACATGTACAACTATTAAACAATATTGCATACCTACATATACATTTCAGATGTGTTTAGAACAGCAATCTTCTAATTCCCTCCGGCCCGTTCATTTTTTTTCTTTTCAACCTCATTCAGATCAGGCGGTTAGATAAACCTATATCTAGGAAACTTTGTTTCTTATAAAAAAAAGAAAAGAAAAAAAAAAGACTATGCTCTCCAGTTAGTAATCTTTTATTTAAAGTTATACTATTCTTTCGATGGATGCTCGGGCAAAAGCAGCGGCGGCGAGTACAGCTGCATCAGTTGTGGCTGCAGGCTCCACAGGAATAATTGGAGGCCTCCTCCATACTTTGAGGACTTCCAAAACAATTTGATAGTTTAATAAGTTAATTATTCAAATCTCTTCTCGGAAAGTAAAGATTGATGAGTTAGCAATGCATGTTCCGTACATTATAATTTTACACATTTCCAACAAGTACCAAACAGTTTCCCTGGAATTACCTGCACAGGCGCAGGCAGGGGAGACGGCTGCGCAGCTGGTGGCTTTGCGGCAGCATCCAAACTCTTGGGCCTTTGGGCTTCGGCCAGAGCAGGCCAGGACTCAGCGGCCATGACGGGAGCATCGAGGGAGACCGGAGTCTTCCATGGGGACTTGGGCCCGCCGCCGTTGACATTGAGGTCCCTCTGATCATCCCCAACCTCATTCTCAGCCATCACCATCACTCCCTCCGATCTCACCAAAATAAAATTCCTTTTCTTTGCTTTGCTTTGCTTGCTTTCCTTTCAATAGATTATAGATTATCGATAGAGGGTGACAAGAGAGAGGACAGTGTCACTGTGTCAGTGGCAAAGGTGTAAATTTGAGGCCAAGGGAAGCGCTTGGGCAGGAATATCAAGATCTTGTGGGGCTACTGGGAGGAGCTGCGGGGTTTTGTACTGTTTCATTCCGACATGGGTTTGGTGGGAGTTAGGGTTTTAAGGGGGGAAGAGCGAGAGAGAGAAAGAGGGATTGACGGTTGCGGTTGCGAACGCCAACGAAAGCAAGTGCGCTCAAGTGTGCTGCGTATGTGTAGGGTGTAGGTTTGGGCTCCTTTTATATGAGGATTACGCCAGAGTCAAAGGGTGTTTGTCTATTTGACGGCTGACTGACCGACCACTGTTTGGTTACTTCCACTTCCAGACTGCTATATATGAAACGTACAAGTTTCATTTTTAACATTAAATCACTTAGTACTTTGGTCTAACAGTATTCCTATTCATTGGTAAGTGAAAGATATTAGGTTCGATTCTCGCCAAAGGTGAATTTGAACCACATTGTTGTTAACTCACTGTAAGACTGACCCCACCCCCTCAATGATATAATATTGTTTGTTAAAAAAAAAAAACATTACTTGTGGAGAGTAGGAGTGTAGAGCGCCTTAATTCAGTTCAAGTTCAACTCGTGTTCAGTTTGTTTTTCTTTTGTTATTCGGTTTGAGCTCAAAAATGTTTATACGAGAGAGGTTGTGTTTAGCTTAACTTGGACTCTTTCATCGAAGCTTACTCAAAAGGCTCTTTTATAAGAAAGAAATATATTACAACAAAAAGCTCTAAGGCAACCACCACCCACAAAGTCAATACCTAGCTCGATGAATCTCTAGCGTAATGGAACAAATTCATTTGCAACAATGTCAAATGTAATGTTCTAGATTCCCCAAAGAATCGCCTTTGAAGGTAGCCCGTTATGTCAAATATGTTGAAGCTAATGCCATCAAACTTTCGAAGGCCTTTAATGTTGGAGAACAAGTTTTCAAACGTCAAAGGATCTTGAGAGGGGAGTTGATAGCCCATCTAAGAGGGTTTGTTCTTCACCCAGGAGTGTATCAATTATTCGCATATTTAGATCAATCACCTCTTAAAGCGCTACTTTGTTTTCCCAGTGTTGATCACCATGATGAAGTGCCTTCAATCTCTGTCATGGAGCGGAATACATCCTTTAAGATTTGTAGTTGAATCTAACTCTTAGATGGTTTACGTACCCGTCTCCATGAGAATAAACCGTCGTAGTTCAACTCTTAGAACTAAGGTATGTGATGGATAAAAAAACAAGAGTGAAAGGCTAGTACACTCTTGCTCAAGGTGGAAGCGGCGGCGAACCGCATTCTCTATCGGCAAAATCGACTGCCTTCCGTACACTTTGGGACTTCGTAGCAAGTATAGAAGTTATTCTTCATGTTGAGCTACATGCTTGTAAAATTTGGTTGACATCGAAAAACTAGGTTTCTGTTTGTCGAAAATAATTGAGCGCGACGATGCGTGGGAAAATTTTGGTAATTTGACGAGATGATATTATTCAATTTTTGAGTTAATTGTATGGCTGATTTTTGTAATTAACGATAATCTAACCTATTGGAATGTCGTGAAATTCAAATAGGATATCGTTAAGGCTAGATGGAGCTTAGTTGGCTCATCATGATGACCTATTGTTCCTAATTGACGTGCGTCTCAATTTACGTACTCCTCGTTTTGAGTGTCAGTTCTGCTATGTTTTCTAAATGGAGTTTTGTGTACTATATTGGGTTCTATCAAAACATTTTTGGCTCATTAGGGATATGAGACGTCTCAGTGACATGCACATTGTTTTGCATGACGATACGTGATTTTAATATTATGTGATAAACTATTTGACTATGAATATTCCCTTGTTATTTAATTTGCGTGTATAGCATGAATTTACAAATGTGGTTGTTACCCAGTCATCGTTCTATTTTATGAAATGATATAAATATATATATTTTTGAAATGATTGAGAACTGAGTGGGTAGTAGAGAACGGTTATTGTTGTATATTATTATTGTCATAAGCCATAAGTACATCTGGGACATATATTATACTTATTATTACTATCAGTCATGAGTATATATGGTGCAAATATTATATTATTATTACTCAGCCATAAGTATATCTACAGCAGATATTATATTATTATTACTGTCAGCCATTAGCATATCTGAGGTATATATTATATTTATTATATATGAAATAGGTGATTGAATGCGTGTGTGCATCAACCATGAAAAGACGATTTAATGATGTGTGCATTTAATCGATATTTATGAGTGAGGATTATCTTATATGTCACACCCTGATCCCGACATACGTTCAGGATCGACATGTGACATCATCATATACCCGTACATCTATCATGCCTCACCTCCGAGAAACGGACAAAACACAACTCAAGGTCCATTAGCGTAGTACTTTTTCGTTTACTTTATGGCTGCATCTAACCTCCTTGTTAGACTGCCTACGTACCCACAAACAGGATCAAGTCATTCGTAGTTCACCATCCATTAAACTCCGAGATTTCTAATAGTACTTTCTAGTAGAAAAACATTTATCTCCATAACAACTCAAAGAAATTCAATAACATAGGACTCACACGATTCTAGACTATACAACGAACCCATATATCAACTAAGGTTTTTCATTCGCATATATCATAACATTTTCTAGTACAATTCCACAACGATAACATACAACATTTCAATGAACCAACTATCCATGATTTTAACCTTTAACCATATATATCAACAAAGTATAAATCAATTATAAACCACAGTTGATAAACTTATAAATAATCTAGCCAGAAATCCTGAATGAGTTATCTAGACATTCATCGGCTTTCTAATTCAAAACACAAAGGTTCCCAAAACTATTGTTCACAAATACACTTAAAACTACGGCCAGAGTGACACAATTCGGCCGAAGCCTACAATAAGTAATCAAGTAGGTAGTGACACCCCAATGCGGATTAACCAGGCAGAGTCACTCCTACGCATGCTGATAGGCAATGATCAACCAATGCAGATTTACCAGGTGTGATCACCCCTAAACTATGTATGACCATACCTAGGTAACGAGGATTGCCCAATGCGGATTAACCAGGCGCAATCCTAGGGTTGCCCAATGCAGATTGACTAGGCGCAACCCATAAATAGTATGGTTCCCCGATGCGAATTAACCAGGCGGAACCATCCATGCACCACTGATATATGGTGCAGTCACATCATCACAAAACATATATTAAATTAAATTATAATTACTAGTATACTATTTCTACGGAATTTTCTAACGAGGTTCTATCTCATATTTTCATAATGGTAATCATACATCTCATCTATAATATCTAGAAATTCAATAAACATATATATATATATATATATATATATATCATAGTAAGATACCACTTGCATGTAAATCGAAGTGCACATTACTTGGGATAGCTTGTTAACCAAGATAGGCCGCTAGGCTCCACTGCTTCTCTAGTGATACTAATTTTAGTATTTAAGAACGATTTCGAAACATGTTGACTAGAAGTCAACTCTTGATCAACGGTAGGATCCACAACCCTACGTAATTCGATCTGGAATTCCCGCCCAACGAATTTCCAATCCATAACTTCCCAAGGGTCTCATTACTATTTACAATATCCTAAAATTTCGAAACAATCCAAAGGTCGAATCTCTGCTAATTGCTAAAATTAAGTGGCGGTCAAAGCTTAAATTTACAAACTTAGAAATCAATTTGGGAAAATCCATACATTGGATTCTCGACCCATAAGTTCCTAATGTCTTCAAATATTATGTACTAAAATGCATTAAAGTTTGATGATGATCCAACAATCGGATCATCGATTATTATAATGATCAAGTGACGGACCTTAATGAAACAAGTTTCAATTCATCGAACAACAAACGAATATCAAATATGAAATCAGAATAACGAATTTAGCTTTAAAAGGCAAGGTTGGCCCACTAGCCACTCGCCGCCATAGGTGGCGGTTTCCGACCAACTCTAAATATTACCAAATTTTACAGGATTGTAGAACACAACAAGAGGAAAAACTTTTATACTTGGGCGGAAGTCCAATTCAGCTGGGAAATATCTGAAATTATCCTCGATCAGTTGCAAACCCTAACAATGGATGTTCTTGATTCGACACCAATACGAACTCCGACGCCTTAACCAATGCATGGGTACTGTTCCTAAGGTTGAAGGGAGTTTATTGGTGGTGGTGGTCGATGGAGTTATCTTTGGGAATGGCGGATCGCCGCCGTGATGCCATCACACCCACCGGTGCTGTTCTTCGCGAAATGAAAGCCAAACCTCGTCGGTTTTAGGTGGAAATGGAAAAGGGAAGGTTGTGGAGCGATTCCCAGGTGGTGGTTTGCTGTGATTCGCTAGAGAAACATCGTGAAAGGCGTAAAAAATTCTGGGTAGGACAGGGTTGGGTCACGCAGGGAAATCGGGTCGATGGTGGATCTGGTTCCCTCATTCTCCATTTTTCTCATTTCCCTCATTTCTTTTTGTTTTGATTGGGTAGCCTCTCCCCTCATTTCCCTCTTTTCTTTTCTCTTCTTCCCATCTCAGCCACGCACGTGGCTTCATCAAAATAGTCCCTACTCTAGCAAATTTGGAGCCTTCTAGAGGTGAATGGTCAAATGATCAAAATGCCCTCATCTTTGTTCGTTTATATCACATTCGTTATAATTCCGTTTGGCGAATGGTTTTCACTTACGCGCCCGTTGGATAAACCTCTACTCAAATATGCCAAGAAATACAGGGAAACATTCAAGGATGAAATACGTCCTCGTATAATTATGTTTAGCCAACTACGGGCATTTTTGTCCCTTTAACTTATCGAAATATTATACACCGTGAATATAAATGCGTCGTAACTCTGAATACAACTACAAAATACTTAATTTAATAATAAAATCCGAGAACGAGATTTCATAGTAATATTGTATCTAGACCCATATTCATGCCCTTTCCATACATTGCCCTTTTCTTAGTGTTTTTTCTGCTTTTCTCTTCCATGTCACCGAAAAAAAAAAAGATAAACAAAAAAATAAAAACCCTTCTATGAAGACATGGTCGTAATGGCAGCTACGTACGGATCAATATTAAATATCAAGAAAAACATGATTTTCGTTGTCAAGGTTCATTTACCCTTGACCTTTTTATAGTCGACTTGGAATTCATACAGTATGGTTTAAATTGTAGCTTCTCTGCTAATTTTTTTTGTTTTTGAGCAGCAATGGATATCAAACCAATCTTATTGTTCGAGTTCTCCGTTATTTTATTATGTGCATTTTGGAAGTCTCATATCTCCTTTGCAGCTGACACTATTAGCGAAAACCAATCTCTCGCCGGCGATCAAACCATTGTCTCTGCAGGTGGGATGTTTGAGCTAGGTTTCTTCAAACCAGGTCAGCTTTCAAACTACTATATAGGTAAATAGGGAAATACCAGTATCTGATAGATTTTCTTCTGTGTTGACCATCTTAGATGGCAATTTAGTTCTGTTTAACGAGTCAAAAACCCCGGTTTGGTCAACAAGTATAAGCTTGGCCACCAGTTCTGGTTCTGTACAAGCAGTCCTTTTGGATAGTGGAAACCTTGTCTTGATAGCTGGCTCTAGTAATAATACATCAGAGCCTTTATGGCAAAGCTTTGATCATCCATCCGATACTTGGCTACCAGGAGGTAGACTTCGATTCAACAAAATTACCGATCATAACCAAATTCTCACTTCATGGAAGAGTATGGAGGATCCTGCACCAGGTCTTTACTCTATTGAGCTAGCCATGGATGAAAGCAAATCATATTTCTTATCGTGGAATAGGTCTGTATTGTATTGGACCAGCGGACCATGGGATGAAAGTTCACATACTTTCAACCGGGTTGACCTGAGGCGAGATTATATCTTCAATTATAGTTATGTTACGAATGAAAACGAAAGTTATTTCACCTATTCTTTTTATGATCCGACAATTGTAGCTCGATGTTCCATGTCTGTCGGGGGGCATATGCAGCATCTAAGATGGTTGGAGACTTCCAAGCGTTGGGAGTTGTTTTGGGATCAACCAAGACAACAGTGTGATGTTTATGCTTTTTGTGGGGCTTTCGCCAGTTGTAAACCCACAAACTCGTGCAAATGTTTGAAGGGCTTTAAGCCAAACCGGCAGAGTGATTGGGACTTGCAGATTTATTCTGGTGGGTGTTCAAGAAAAACCAGTGTGCGGTGTGCGAATGCCACGGGAGACGGGTTTCTAGAAATACATAGCTATTCATTGCCTGAAAATAAACAAGATGAAAAGGCTTATAGTTTCGAAGAGTGTAGATCAATCTGCTTAAAGGACTGCCGTTGCACTGCTTATGCTTATGGCAGTAGTAATGGATGTTCAATATGGCATGGAGATGTCACGGATCTGAAAGAACTCGATAAAAATGACGGTGATGGAAGAACTTTATACATCAGAGCAGCAGCTTCCGACTTATACACCAGAGCAGCAGCTTCCGACATTAAGAAAAAACGTAAGAGAATGGTTATTCATGTCTTACTCGGAGCCGTTAACATTAATGTTGTCCCAATGATTTTTTTTCTTCTCTTTGCAGGTGTAATTAAGTCATCCCTTTTGATTGCAATAGTCTCACCAATCACGGGTTTGCTTCTTGTCATTTTTGGCTATTTCTTATGGAAGAAAACATTGGGAAAGAAAAGAGAGCGTAGGAGTAGATATGGTGAGACTAAAAGTAAACTTGCTGCTGGAGGTGAAAAGAACGATGCAGAACTGCCGATCTTTGGTTTAAGGGCTATAATAGCTGCTACAAACAACTTCGCTGAAGCTAATAAACTCGGAGAGGGAGGATTTGGCCCTGTCTACAAGGTGACACTTCCACTGTATACTCTGGTACATTTTTCTCCTCATGCAAACCCATGTTTATATATGACCTTTGGATTGAGTGATTCCAAAGAGAAGAATCATGGGACAAAGTACACATGGTTGTGCTGAAGGAGAAAAAAGGGTGTTCCAAAATAATATATCCTTTCAGAAACATGACCGTTCCTTTGCACTTCCTCTAACAAATTTTCTCTTGTGCGCTTTTCTTCCTCTATACAGGGAATTTTGGCTGAAAATCAAGAAGTAGCCATTAAAAGGTTATCAAAAAAGTCAAGCCAAGGACACCAGGAGTTCATGAATGAGTTAAAACTTATTGCCAAGCTCCAACATACCAATCTCGTTAGGCTCTTGGGTTGCTGTCTTGAAGACGAGGAAATGATATTGATCTACGAGTACATGCCCAATCGGAGCTTGGACAAACTTTTGTTTGGTAAATACACGCTAATGACTTATTAATTCTTTGTTTCTGCAAATTATTTTCCTTGTGTGCAAATGTCATGTACTGCAAGATGCACATTATGCACTGTGTCCAACATTTTATCTAAAATGAAAAGAAAAACACTTGCTCATCTTTCTTCGTGGTTTGTCCAATCAGATGCATCTGAAAAAATTGAATTAAGTTGGGGAAGACGTTTTCGAATTATAGAAGGCATTTCTCAAGGAGTACTTTATATCCACAAGTACTCCAGATTGAAAATCATCCACAGGGACCTAAAAGCAAGTAACATATTGTTGGATGGAGCCTTGAACCCCAAAATTTCAGACTTTGGAATGGCAAGGATTTTCGGGATAAATCAGACTGAAGCAAATACAAATAGGGTTGTTGGCACATAGTAAGTCTACATATATCTGGCACATGTTTTCATTCAAGTAATGTTCTATTGCTTACTTCTCTACATATTGTCAATTCATGCGCAGCGGCTACATGTCACCCGAGTATGCGAGATATGGTCATTTCTCTGAGAAATTAGATGTATTCAGCTTTGGAGTGTTGTTGTTGGAGATTGTAAGCGGAAAGAAGAATGCTGCTTTTTATCGCTTTGAACATTCACCAACTCTTGCTAGATGGGTAAGTATTGAAAAATTATTCCAACTCAAGATCATTCCGTTTTTAAACCTTCCAAATTCGCAAATGACCGTAAATTCAACATTTTAATTAGGCATGGCAATTGTGGAAAGAAGGAAGAGGAATGGAGGTGATTGATGAATCATTAAGTGAAACATGTCGGCTCGATGAAGTTTTGAGGTGTATCCGTATAGGGTTTTTGTGTGTTCAAGAAACTCCAACTGATCGACCAACAATGTCTTTAGTAATTCGTATGCTGCAGGGTAATGAATCTACATCTCTTCCGTCGTCCAAAGAACCTACCTTTTCAACACATAGAAATTCCAGTCCTGTTTGTTCTTCTGAAACGCCTACTAGTTTTCCCCACAATGTAGTCACCATGAGTTTGCCAGAAGGTCGATAGGCATTGGAAGAGTACTGACAGACATGCAGTTGAGAAAATAGTATACTAGTATTTTAGAGAACAAAAACACCTTGACAAACTAGCAGTTTTATACAAACACTTCAAGGGTTCAATTACACATTACTGGAGCTGTTTCTGTGTTTTATGGTTTTTGCCGGTCCAAACCAAACCTACAATAGCAGTAGATTAATTTATATTAGTTTAAAATGAAATGTCGCTTGTATCAAAAGAATAAAGAGGAGATTTTTTTACATCTTCTAACTTTCAGAAAACAAAAACTAAAAAAAAAAAAAAGGGTCCGGAACAAAGGATTTTACATTACTATATCCATAATGGACATCATGGATTTTCCTAGGGTTGGAATGGAAAAGTTGACAATCATCATATAGAATCTACCGAATGGCAAGTCGATCAAATTTTTATCAATGAGGATTTGAACTTGATGCCTCTTTCAATATTGAAAGAAAATATCACTAAACACTTGATGAACTCAAGTTTTTTTTCACAAGAGGATTGGGCTGGTGATGATGGGCTTTCGGCGAGAAGAGGGGTTGCTGGCCTGCAAGAATAATTGGATTCGAACCCCCCGCTCCCTCTTCATACTCTCCAGCCTCCATCCGAGCTTTCCCAGAATTCCCCCAATTCCCCTTCATACAGTCAAAACCCAAATCTCTAATTTCTGCAATTTCCAGCTTTCCCAGAATTCCCCCAATTCCCCTTCATACAGTCATTGAGATTTGTTCAACTTCTTATTTTAATTTCTGATATTTGAAATCAATAGAAATGATTTCAATTTTAGTTTGGATCAAAATGACAAATTTACCCTTAATATAATAAATAATAAGCTAAAATGATTTGATAAAAAATTGTGGGTAATTTGTTATTTTATTCTTATTTTATAGAGATTTGTATGGAATGATTAAAATGATTGTTTGTGAACAAACTCAATGATTAATTTTGTTAATTTCAAATCTCAGGAATCAATTTTATTAATTTCAAATCTGAGATTGTACAATTTTTTGATTGGAATCAGACCAAAAACAGACTTGTAGTTGTAAATGAATGTTGAGGGAGAGTGATGTGGTGCGGTCGTTGTTGTTGTTGTATGTATGTGTGTGTGACTCGGGAATGGAGAGGGGGAGGGTTGCAGAGAAGAGAGGCGAGGGAGAGTGTTTCTTGAGGAGAGACAAGGAGGAAGAGAGGGAAAGAGACAGAGACAGAGACAGAGAGAGAGTTGTAAAGAGAGAAAATTCTAGAGAGAGAGAGATCACGGGCAAAAGGAACACTCCAGAAAATGGGGAAAAATCTGCCACGTGTTGCCATTCTAATAGTCCATGATGAAGAAATATCTTCAATTGTAAAATTACCAAAATACCCTTATTATTTTGAGTTCCGTAAAATCTTCGTTTAGCTTTAAGTTCACTTCCATTGCGCCCACGCATTTGTAATGACGAGTACTACGAGGCTATGCTAAGTGAATGAATTACGTGACACAATAATACGGTCAACAAAAGTTAACATTTTTGTCTTGGTGGGTATTTTTGTAAATTCATGTAGTAAAATTAAAAAAATCGTAATATTGGAGACGGATCGTTACACTACAAATGGGTTCAGATTATACAATCTTTTGATTGGAATCAGACTAAAAGCAGACTTGTACTTGTAAATGAATGTTGTTGTAAACTTTGGGGTAGTAGGAGTTTGAAAACTTTCAACAGATCTTTCTTTGTTTTTGTGATTAATTTTTGTTAGTTGTGGATTGGAAAACATTTTATTATAATTAACGACATTTAAGCTCAAAACCTCTTGAACCGAAGCTCCATCTCTTCCCATAATTTGTAGCGAGCATTAGTGCTTAGCTTGGTATATTCAGTGGCGGATCCACAGTGGGGTCAATGGGGTCGCACGACCCCTTGCCAGCCATGGAAATAAGCTTGGAGCCCCCCGTCCGACCCCTTGGAGCTGCTGGTGCGACCCCCTGGGATCGCACACCA
>JAOTRO020169932.1:0-12485 GCA_028566515.2 Pyracantha coccinea | reverse complement strand
CCTTGGACGTTGAGTTGTGTTGTGTGTGACATGCTTTTGGTTGTGGACCAATATGTTAAGTCCCTAATATTTTGGAATCAATTAGGACTTAAAATTTATTTTTATGTTTTGGTTGGTAGCCAACTAGGAACACACACACACACCACACCCTTACCCGTTGACCCTCTCTCTCTCCTCCCTCTCGGATTTCCTTCCATTTTCGTACAACCGTACGGACAACCCTCAAACAACCACTTCAAGTCACGGATCGAGGTTGTGGTTGGTGTTTTTAGATTCCTTGCAAGCTCAGGAGTCGATCTATACCCTTATTTGGACGTGAAGCCTTCATTTTCTTGAGAAACCACAATCTCCGATTTGAGCACTGTTCATGCAATCGTAAACGTGAAGTTTTTAGGAGATTTTAAGCTGCTAGGAAGCTTTAGAATGTCTTCATGAAGCTTGGACAAGAAAAACGAAGTGTTTTGGACGTCGGGAAGTTGAGTTTGATGAGTTTCAAGTTTGGCCGGATTATCGAGGCTTCATAGGCGAGATCACGGGGTTTCAAGGCTTGAAATTGGTAAGGTTTTGTTCTACTCGTCATAAGCTTCATTTTGGTACAAATTTCATGAATTTTGGTTAAGAAATGAAGAAGATATATGAATGTTTGAAAATTTCCCAAAAAACTGGCAAAAAATCGAGTTGCAGACGGCGGCAACCGGGGAGGCTCGCCGGAGAAGGAGACGGAATATTCCGATGGCGTCAGGTAACAACGTCAACTCTGTCAGTTAAGGTTAACAGAATATTCTGTCAAACTGACGGAATATTCCTGAAAGACGTCAGGCACTGGCCTACGCGTGGGGGTGCGTGTGGCCGTGCCTTAGCCAGCGCGTGAGGGCGCGTGGGTGGTCGGAATTTTTTTCTAAAAATATAGGGATGTTCATGGGGTTGTGTAGATCAAGTATATTCAAACACAACATTTGAGCAATGTATGAGAATTTATTAGCTAGTTTTGTTTATGTGCTTTAAAATGACGTTTATTCAGTTATTTCGCATATAGGTGAGACCTATCATGAGGATGAGTGTAATCAATCGAGGCTCGGGGGTTACAACCCATCAACATACCAGTGAGTGGACTTTTGGTTTTCAATATATACCTATATACTTGGTGTTTTTCCCAAAAAATGAATTTGAATGATTATACGTTTTGAAATGCCATGCAAAGTATCTACCTATTTTATTTATGTATTAGTAGTTGCATATTTATGATTGGTGATGCGGACAAACAGGTAAGTGCCAGGTAAGTTCATAGATTAAAGATATGAGATTGCTTTAGTTATGTGAAATGATGTGATGTATTAAGAGCTCATAAATCTGCACCCCAGTGTTAGTGCTCCCGCCCAGAGTTAGGGCACAGTCTTTTTCACCTCCTGCACCATACGCTCACCTTGGATCCAAGTTAGGTGCACAGGCTTGTTGTACAGACCACTATAGGTGGTTCCGACTCGTATGTGACCCGTGATCTTTCGTACAGTCTTCATGTGATCGTAGCACTAGAGCATATTTATTCTACACCTAGTCCTGTCATACAGACCACTATAGGTGGTTCCGACTCGTGTGCAGCATTTGATATAATTGAGATTGATTATGAGCTATAAACTCAGCCGTACATGCCACGTTAGGTGGACCTGGCTGACATTGATATATTTTACCTGGAATACTTATGGCATTTGGTTTAGATACATTGGCATGGTATATTTTTATGGATTTTCATCCTGAGCATGATTTCTGTTATAGTATATTATTATTATTATTATTTTTTTTCTGGAAAGCTATACAGGTTTTACGGCTAGGGGTTAGCGCTTTTGAGAAATGAAATAGTTTTGGAAAAGCTTTGTTTTTGCCCACTCACACTTTCTGTTTTGCGCCCCTCCAGGTTTTAAGTAGGAGTGCTTGTTGGTGGCTTGCGAGGATTCTATGGAAGTTCTGACAGTTCACCACAAATGTAGGATCACCTTTGGGTGTTGTTTAATTAGTATTTATCCTGGTAGACTGCACCTAAACTAATTATGCTCTGGTTGTGTATTTCACACTTATTCTAGTACCTTATCTTGCTAGTACTGCTAGTAGCTTGGTTTTTATTTATTCGTATCTCTCTATATCTTTATTGCTTCAGCACTGTGCACATGGTTACGTCACTCTCACGTGACGGCCAACATGCCTTGATTTCGGTCAGAGTGTGTCAATTGTAGTAAGATTTTTTAATTAACGAAGAAGTGTGAAAAATATAAAAGCAAAAATACAAACGCTCGTAATGACAAGCTCTCCAACCACAATCCCATAAACCACATATTTAAATTTAACTGTATATTGTTGTTCACGTTTACGCTCTATTCTTCTAATTAAATTTCATTTTTTCATATTTGGTCTTTTGAAAATATTTTCTTTTATAGTTAACTGAAATAGAAGTCGATAATATATAATTTCTAGAGACTTTATAAACTTTGAGCAATATTTTCATTAACCGTAAAAATATGAACGTGATATCAACGATCTGAACCTTTCGTTTTTCTACATCCACTAAAAGATAATGTTTTCAAACAACAAAATATAAAAAAACAAAACTCAATGAGAAGAATAGAGCGAAAACGACAATCGACGGTTAAATATAAATATACTGTTTATGGACTATGTTGTCGAATTTTAGAGTTGAGCTCCTTTATCAAAGTTGTTAAGCTTATCATTACGAGTGGTTGTATTTTTACTTTTATTTTTTATATTTTTCACACTTCTATATTAATTATTATGAATTTTTATTAATTTACACTCAAACAATAGCACTATTCATTAAGTTTGCAGGGTTTTAAAAATCTAAACGATAATGTAACCATCGTCTAAACGTAGATGATGCAATCACAAGTGTTTGTTTATTCTTTTCACATTTTCACTTTTACAATAATTATTATGAATTTTATTTATTTTAAACTTCCCTGTTCACAGGGGTTTGTAGGGTTTTAAAAGTCCAAACGATAATATACCCATCATCAAAGCAAGAGGATGTGATCACGAGCGTTTTTATATTTTTTCACATTTGTCACACTTGTATATTAATCATTACAAATTTTTTAATGTGCTTGGTATTTTTAAATTGCTTTGATATTTTTAATGTGCTTTGAAAATTTTTTAATCTCGGTTATGTGAGATTAAATACTCTGACCATTGTAATAAGTTTTTTTAGTAGTTTACAATTATCAAGCTAACTTTTTCTTGTAGAGTTGAAATAGGTTACTCACTGATAAATTCTTAATGTGTGATCAAATAACTACTTAATTAGTTAACATGTAAACCTAAAATTTGTTATTTCGTGTCATTTCAAATCAGGTTAATAGATGGTGAAAAAAATTGTCTAAGTTTACATTCAACAATATTTTTTCCCTTGGCGGGCCCCACCAATCCTCCTAACATTTAACAACGCTATCTTTTGTAAAATAAAAAAAATAAAAAAATAAAAAAGAAAACGAATTAAAAAAGGCATTGACGGAATTCAAAATGAGTCAAGGGGATGAGACCCTTGTGAGACCCGAGTCTCTCTCTCTCTCAGTCAGCAGCACCACTCAGGCACTCACCATCAACTCATTTCTCTTCAGAAACGGAAATTCATCAAATTCGTTTCCCAATTAATAAAAAAAAATAAAAAATATAGACAAAATTAGCGAAAATAGCTTTCTTGCTCCTCACCACCCTCTATTACCTCTTCCTCGCTCTCACCCTCGGTGCGTGCTTTATCATCGTCTCAACCGCCTCGACTGCTTCTTCTTCACTTCCCCCAATGGCCACCATGGAGGGCTTGATAGGCCTCGTCAATCGGATTCAGAGGGCCTGTACGGTCCTCGGCGACCACGGCGGCGCCGACTCTGCATTGCCTACTCTCTGGGAGTCTCTTCCTCTCGTCGTCGTCGTCGGCGGCCAGGTCCCTCTCTCTCTCTCTCACTCACCACGCTCTCATTGCTGTTGTTTTCCTCTGGTTTCTTTTTTGTTTGGCTTATCGAGTTTTTGCGGTGTGTTTGGATGATGTAATTGCAGAGTTCTGGAAAGTCGTCGGTGTTAGAGAGCATCGTCGGGCGTGATTTTCTTCCGAGAGGATCCGGTTAGGGTTTATGCTTACCGATTACCAATTTTCATATTTTATGCTGTTTGGCTCCTGAGAAAACAGAGGAAAGAAATGTAATAAAAACAGAATAATAACAATAATAATATTATTATGAAAATTAAGTCAACTATTTTTCAACGTATAAAGGTAATCGTCAACTCGGTCAGACTAAACAATTTTAAATTGATTAGTTTATGGTTACATTTACTTTTTGATTAGAATATACTCAAAAGGCCACACTAATAGAGGTTTTCTTTACAGATTATGATTGTTATCTTTCAATCTTATGCGCTGTTTGGTTGCTGGGAAAGCAGAGGAAAGAAAATGAAACAAAAAGCAAATTTTAAAAGAAAAGTAAACTATTGTTCAGCATAAAAAAAAATAGTCAACTAAACTAAGCAATATAAAGTTTCTTGTTTGATGATTACATTATTTGTATTAGAACCATACACGTTAAAGCGTCAAAGGTAATTTTAGTTTGCTTGGTTTGCAGGAATTGTGACCAGGAGGCCATTGGTCTTGCAGCTGCACAAGACAGAACAGGGAATGCTGGAGTACGCCGAGTTCCTCCACTTGGAAAAGAAAAGATTCACTGATTTTTGTATGTTATTTATTGTACAGATGTGCTATGGATCGAGCACCTGATTAATGTTTTTTCTAGTGATTATTCTGGTTTTGACGAGATGATAACGTTAATGTTATTACATTTTGGATCCTAGTTTGAGTAGTGTTTTGTGACTTTTTCTTACATATAGTGTAAAATGGTAGATTTTGATGGAGCACTTGGGTGATTGGTAATATAGTATGAGTGATGAAACAAAAACTTGATGGTTTGCAGGAAAATACTAACAACATGCAACTATTATGTTGTTATTTTGCTCGTATTTTTCAATAGCCTTATTTTCAGGTTGTCTCTTTTGCTTGTTTAATTATGAATCAAAATCACTTCAAGCGTGAAATGTATTCTTAGAAATATAGCAATGAAATTTTAGCAAAAGTGTTTAATGTTTCCCCTTCTCTTTTATTTTGAAGTGGAATTTCATATTGGATTTTCTTGTTTGTGTCTTAATTTCTTAAACAGCTGCTGTTCGAAAAGAAATTCAGGATGAAACTGACAGAATTACTGGGAGATCAAAACAGATATCTAATGTTCCTATTCATCTCAGTATCTACTCCCCAAATGGTAACAATTTTCTTTACATTGGTTTTGGTTTGATTGTGAATTGTTATTATGATCCTTGTTCTTTTTGTGCACGTATACATTGGTTTATTTTGTTAATATTAACAGAAATTTCATTCTATGTGATGATTATGACCTGTATCACGCCAAAAGAGTGACCTTGATTTTGCGAAGTGTACACAATGACAACGAAGCATTTTGTGTTTCAGTTAGAGAAATTTGATTCCATGACCATGTAGTTACATTCTAAATATTTATTTTCGTGCTGTTTAACCATGAGAGCATCAACAAATGGCTTCCTGCGTAAAACTACTCTTGTTGTGATGAATGAAAATTCTTAGCTTAACTGTTCATCAACAATTTTATTATTTTCCTTCTTCTGAAATCTTGGGTTAAAACAAGTTTCTACAATGGAAATTATCTGTGGTCTTTTGGTGGAATGAATTATCTGTGATTCATGTTTTTTCTGTTGCATAAGGTTGAACCCTTTTCTTTTATTCAATGAAGTATTCAATATTGATCTGTTGTCCATTTTGCTCTCTGACAAACATAGGGTTTATCTTCTTGGCAGTTGTCAATCTAACATTGATAGATTTGCCCGGTTTAACCAAGGTTGCTGTAGGTATAATTGTTAAACTGTTTCCCCTTGGTTCCAAGTTCAAACGAAAATTTTAATGTTTTATTTATTGAATATCTACTCATAGATGTTTCTTGCTGACAGAGGGACAGCCAGAGAGTATCGTTCAAGACATTGAAAACATGGTTCATTCTTATGTTGAGAAGGTAATACGGAGTTCCTTTCCCCCCTCAATTTATAGATAAATACCTTAGAGCAATGGAGAATTCAGTCAGAAACCAAGTTCGTAGTTGCAATGGACATTCTGTCAAGCAATTTACTCTTTAAATTGGTATCCTCTATTCAAAGGGGCGGAATGAATCTGGATATTCTGACGATTCAGTTTTCATTAGGAATAGCAATTCATTCTTATCACAGCTTGCATGTAAATAACATCTTTTTATCAATTTAAGTCAATTTAAGGGCTGAAGAGTTGTACTTAAACCGATTCCCCATTTTCGAGCTTTGATTCATAAATGTTTTTATCCTTAAGTCTTAGCTTTATTAACCATTCTAATATTTATCCTGCATGTTGTGTTGTGACCATTACCAGGACATGTGTTACCATTTACTAAATTTCTGGATAGATTGTTTGCCTTGAAGTTATTCACAAGCTAAGTTTGGTTTTATTTTTCATTCTTAATGAAAACGCTTCTTGGTACAGCCTAATTGCATCATTCTGGCAATAACTCCAGCCAATCAGGACATAGCAACATCTGATGCTATCAGGATTGCTAGACTAGTTGATCCTACAGGTATCCTCCCTGAATAATTTTCCGACTTTTATCATTCAACTGTATGATCTTGCATGGTCCATGCTTCACAAATCTTCTTTTGCGCTTTCATTTTATGTTTGATCTTCTGTGTTTCTTTTCTTAGGTGAAAGGACATTTGGTGTGTTGACAAAGCTTGATTTAATGGACAAGGGAACAAATGCTTTGGATGTAAGACTTCTTGCTTGTATTATGCTGTTCCACTTGAATTGCTATTTCATGTACTAAATATTTCCATCTTTATTCTAGTCCGATTAATCTATTATTAAAAAGATCTATCAGACTGCGGTTGATTGAATGATTTGATCAATGAATGTTCGATTCTTTTTTCAAATTTTAATCGATTCACAACAAGTCTTCCAAGTTTCATATAAATATAAAAAAATACAGATTGGGGTCATCATTAATTATTTGAGATAGTATTTCAGTACTACACGTAAGTATATAGGTTTCTCCTTCATCCTTTCTGAAGTTTCAAGTTAAGAAAAGTGTTTAGCTAGAACACCTATGGTGGTGGTTAATTTTGTTGGGAGTTGCATTTTATATTAGAACATATTTTGCTCATGGAGGTTCACGTTTGTTTTTTACTGGAGGTCATCAATCCACTCTGTTGATGATAGGTCATAATGTTTTCTTTGCATTGAGTTAGGTTCTCGAAGGAAGGTCTTATCGGCTGCAACACCCTTGGGTCGGAATTGTGAACCGTTCACAAGTTGATATTAACAAAAATGTGGATATGATTGCTGCCAGGCGGAGGGAGCGCGAATTTTTTAATTCCAGTCCAGATTACGCACATTTGGCAAACAAAATGGGTTCAGAATATCTTGCAAAACTTCTCTCAAAGGTTTTCCCAGCCCCCTACATCTATGATTTGATAGCTCAATGTCTACATATAATGTAGAACTTGGGAGTTAACGTTTAGTTTTCATATGGTTTCAGCATTTGGAGTCTGTAATTAAAGCTCGCATTCCAGGAATAGCATCTTTAATCAATAAAAGCATCGGAGAACTTGAAGCGGAGTTGGATTATCTTGGTAGACCTGTTGCTATTGATGCAGGGGTGAGAAATCTATATATGTCATGCATTCATTCATATTGTGATGCTATTTGGTTTTAGATTATCATATGAAGTTATTTTGTTTGTATGTATCAGGCACAGTTATATACTATCCTAGAGTTATGCCGGGCATTTGACCGGACATTCAAGGAGCATTTGGATGGAGGGTAATACATCCCTTTTAACATGCCATATGCATATACTTTTTTGGTAGAATACATATGGATGATAATGCCTCCTTTCATGTAACTTTTCCTTTTCTGATCGAGAATCTGATGTCCAGCGATATGTTTACATTGGGGAAAAAATCAGATGCATTTAATGCTTCATTTTGTGACCAACACATGATCTTATTCTTCACAGTTCATGTGCGATAGAGCATATGTGAGCCTGATCAAAGAATTTCTTTACTTGATTCCTCTGCTCTTTCATATGAATTCACCAGTTCTGTATGGCTGGCTTTGAGAAAGCCTGTCAGCTCTAAAGGTTCAAATGTAGTTAACTTGCAATACGTTAGCCAGTGATTATATATAACTGCTATTTTTTCAATTCACTCAATTTGTATCCAGTAACGCTGCCCACAAGTATGGGAAAAAGATAATAGCATTTCACTGATTTTTATACTGCAGACGACCTGGTGGAGATCGGATATATGCTGTATTTAATCACCAGCTTCCTGTTGCTTTGAGGAAGCTCCCTTTTGACCGTCATCTTTCAGTTGAAAATGTAAGGAAAGTCGTTTCAGAGGCAGATGGGTACCAACCTCATCTAATTGCACCTGAGCAAGGTTATCGGCGCCTCATTGACAGTGCACTTAACTATTTCAGGGGTCCTTCTGAAGCATCAGTAGATGCGGTAGGTGTCTACCATTCCATCTTCTTGTCCTCAGGGTAGTTTCCTGGGGTTAATTAGCTCCGAACAAGCTATAGCATAGCAATTTTGCTTCCGTGGCCACTGGAAGCAGAATTGTTTTCAATTTTGTTCACTTGACAATAAAGTAGTTATTCAAGCAGCATTCTTATTCAATAATCGCTTACTGCAGGTTCACTTTATTTTGAAGGAAATTGTGAGAAGGTCAATCGGAGAAACTCAGGTTCAAATCTTTATAACTAATACACTCCATCTAACACTCGAATGGTTTATTAGTGGGGAAACTTATAGATTGTGTTTTGGGAATGAAACAGGAGCTGAAGCGCTTTCCAACTCTTCAAGCCGAATTGGCAGCAGCTGCTAATGAAGCATTGGAGAGGTTTCGTGAAGACAGCAAGAAGACAACTTTGCGATTGGTGGACATGGAATCCTCGTATCTGACAGTGGATTTCTTCCGGAATCTCCCTCAAGAAGTGGATAATGGAAATCCGTATGCTGCTCCTGAAGTTCGATATGCAGAGGGGCACTTCAACAGGATAGGATCCAATGTTTCCTTGTATGTTAAGATGGTCTCAGAGACACTGAGAAATACTATCCCGAAGGCTGTTGTTCATTGTCAAGTGAGGGAGGCTAAGAGGTCTTTGCTTGACCACTTCTATATCCGATTGGGCAAAATGGAGGTTCTCTCTCTCTCTCTCTCTCTCTCTCTCTCTCTCTCTCTCTCTCATAGGGTGGATTCTGTTTGGCTGATTCGAGTACTGTTCTTTCGTGCAGGGAAGGCAACTTGCACAATTGCTGGGTGAAAATCCTGAAGTGATGGAAAGGAGGCAACAATGTGGCCAGAGGCTTGAATTGTACGAGTCTGCAAGGGATGAGATCGACTCGGTCTCATGGTCCAGATGAAACTGACCCTCAATGCATCTTTTTTTGTGTGTATTTTAGAAAAATAACCGTGAATGCACATCAAGTATAGTCGTTTCTGGTGGAGTTGAAATCATTTCAGTTAAAAGACATTTCCTTAGAATCATTGTCATGGTCCTTGCCATCTTGTGATATCATGCCCGCAGAAGCCTATTTGAGATGTTCATGGCTTTTATTTTATTTTTACTTTTACATATATTAAATAAATGGTTAAATGGGTATCCATCCATTATCATCCATTTAAATTTCACGGGTAAACGGTTATACCCATGATCGTTTATTTGTTTAATTGGTTATCCATAACCATAACCATTAGCTTTAAATGGATGGTTAACTGCGGTTATCCATACCTATGGAGATTTTGCCCATCCTTATGTACCGACCTCCTCTGTTTAAATTGCTTAATTAAAAAAAAAATTGAAAGGAAACAAGCAATGGACAAAGGTCCCCAAGAGAGGATGCTCCAATCATATATGTTCATCATACATCGTGCGGTCGGTTTTTGTCAGGTACTGTTTATATTCAATTTTAAATAAAAAAATTTGCAATGATTTCTGACCGCACAATGTACGATGAACGAATGTGATTTGAAGATTCTCAGGATCCTCACAAAGAGAATCCGACAAAGATCCTCACTTCAGGGGTCCTATTTAGTCTCGGGGACCTAGGGAAGTGGAGAAATATGAGAGGAAGGTCGCCGAAGAAGCCTATGGTCATCTAGTATGTGACCTAAGAATGCCCACAAACAGTTTGATGAAATGCCCATTCCACAAAATTTGGCAAGTGAGGCCTGACATGTTTTCGGGCTTTGAAAGCTGTTGACAAATTTGGTAGCAGGCCTTAAAAGTTATTGACATATTTAGGCAGATAACGATATGCCCACCAAGTATTTTGACTAAATGTCACATTGAAAAATTAAATATGTTAGCATGCTCTTGGATATTTATATTAGGGCTACAAGAAGTTAGAATTTTGAATCTGTAACTGTCCTCGTGCACCCAATTCAACGACTACGCTATGGCCCACTCATGCACCGTGTCAAAAGCAAAACTAAAGATCTTCATTTGGTGGATCTCGGTTGTTTTAGCTATTAGATTTGATTTCCACATCTATTATATTTTCTATTTTCAATCTTATCCATTCATTTTCGTATCACTTTGTGCTGTTGTTTGGGCTAGAAATCCTTGATTTTGGCCAAGAAGAATTAACCATAAAGAAGGCTGCAAGTCTCGACCCAATGGTGAAGTACTCGGCCCAGTAGTGAAGTGCTAGTAGTTCGGTCGAGCCATAAGTGAATCAAGATTGCTTAAAAGGTCAGGGTTTCGATTGTGGCTCAGTCGAGTCCTAAACAAAATAGGACTGTGAGGATTAGGATGGGTTTGGATAAGAATTGGATTAGATTGTTTAAGGTTTAAAACTCGTGTCTAGATGAAAATGACTTGATCACATAAGGGGACTAGATTTAGAATTCTAGTTCAAGTCAAAGAGAGCTAGACTCGGTGATGGTAGAGTTTCGGTGGGAGGATGATTGCAAAGGATAAATCCAAATGTATTCAAATATTGTTAAGGAATTATAGTGCTATTAGAACTCTACGACTTGAGTATCTGGGAATTTGTCTCTATAAATACAAGAGATTTGCAATATAGAGGATATTCAACTCAACACATAAATCAACGTCTACGCAAAACCTCTCACACCTTTCGAGAAAACTAACTTGTTTAATAACCGTTAGCACAAATTTCGACTTGATAGACAAGTTTGGGTTGGCAGCTAATGTGCGATGATTGACTAGATATACGGGGTTTTCCAAAAGCTACCAGCAAAGGTGCCAACTGGATAGACGGGGACGGATTTGTAGAGTCACCAGTTCTAGAAATAGTGTCACAAGTTCTAGAAATAGTTTCACCGTTTCTAGAAATAATTGCTTAGAAATAGTGTCATTGTTTCTAAAATTGTTGTCACAGTTTTTTAGAAATAGTGTTATCATTTATAAAGAAACTAAAAAAAAGCTAAAAAAGCTAAACAAAATTGACTAATATAATAAGAAAAAGGCTTGAATTTTCATTAGTTTTCCTCGAAACTTATTATTTTTAAGATACAATATTTCTTATTGATAAAGTTTTATCAAGTGTTTTTATTAAAATTTTGTTAATAATAACAAAAAAATAAAAATAAAAAAGGAGGGGAGAAAGGATTGACATGAGAGAGAGAAGAGAAAGATGATAGTGATGGGTGAAAGAGGAGAGAAAAATGATGGTAATGGGTAAAAGAGGAGACAGATAATGGTGATGAGTGAAAAATGAGAAAGAGAGAGATGATGATGATGATGGGTGAAAAGAGAGGAGATACGGATGAGGAAGGGTGGGAGAGAGAAAAAGGTGCACGAGTCGTGCGAGTTATTTTTGTTTTAGTTTTTTCTTATTATTTTAAAATTTTGTCCTTCTAATTAAAAATCAAGTCCTTTCATTAAATTCATTGTCAGATTCATTAAGGGGCAAGACTGACCCCCGAATTCCGGTGAATCTCCATAGATAGATTGGTCATGTCCCTTTGAAGGTTGGAGTTGTCTTTCAAACATTCCCTTCAACTACTTGATAAAATGCCTCAAAGAGGAGTTGCCATTCTTAGATTTTTTTTTTTTAAAAAAAAAAAATATCAACTTGGGCATTATATTCTTCTACGTGTTCAAGTCGTGAATTTTTTCAATTGAAAGGAATTAGTAGTCTTGCAAAAAAAAATTGGGGGAGACGGGGAGGAACATAGTATATAATCAAGTGTTTTTGCTTATTACATTGACTTTGATTAGACCGGTTGCTATTATTTTAGTGGAGAGAGCTTTTTAGCTATGAATATTGTGAAAAGTCCATTGCATAACCGGATGGGAGATCAATGGTTAAGTGATAGCACGATGGTTTGTACTAAGAGCAAAGTTTTTTCTTCCA
>JAOTRO020169915.1:0-12487 GCA_028566515.2 Pyracantha coccinea | reverse complement strand
CGAGGATCGCATCATGTCGACTTCGAAGATAGTGCGTCATGGCTTTGGTCTCTTGGCCGCTGAGGGTGGTGCGTACACCGGGCGCCAGAGCCAATTGAGAGTCAAGGGACTGTGCATATGTTAAGGTTACAAAAGGTATTTTGGCGCTTCCTGTGGTCTTGGCGACCGACTGTGGAGGAGGGGGGAGAAAGGATTCCAACCAGTCTCTCGATTCTTGGGGAAAGCGCAGGGCAGGTCTAGTGGACATCATTTAATGACGATGCGACTTCGTATGTATGGATGTGAGCGATGAGACCTTTTATAGTTGATTTTTCTCGCAGCTGTGTTCTCCTGGAAAGGGGTGTGTCCGGATGAATGTGGATGAGGGGTTGCGGCAGTTTAACATAATCCCACGATATGACGGACGTTGATGAGGAGAGCTCAGCAGCAAACGTTTCACCGGCCGTCAACTTCAGAGGACCTGATGATGCAGCTCGAATAGACATACTAAATAGATCATTGATCAACAACTCTCGAGCATTGTATTTTGTTATTCATACAAGACAGCGGAACTAATGATAAATCGTCCTGAAGATACACGTACACTAATGCGCACATGGAATTTCCTTCTGTATGTTTAAAATCAATTTTTTTTGTTATCAAATTTTACTTTTACGTTCACTCTAATAGATTCGAAAGTTATATGTTTCACCATCATCATCTTCATAAGGCCTCGTGATCATGTCCCGTCAATGCCTGCGTTCAGGAAGCACGCAGTTATGTATCCTGCCTACGTAGCTAATTATTTTCATTTCATTTTTCGGGTTACAAAACAATATGTATATACAGTGGGGATCCCGAATTCCAATATCTTGGAATCTGTGTAAAAGCTTTTAAAAATTTCGGACGACGTGGTGCGCCGGGGTTACACCATGAAAGCTTAGTTGAAATTTTCTATTGAAGAGCTTTAGCAAACCATAGAATCTATGCTTTAGCAGAGAGAGAATACAAAGCTAAGAAAATGATTCTCATTATCATGTTTTGGATCAATCCCATTGAGAGAGAACACTTTAATCGACGAATCAATACAAATAAGTTAGTTTAGTAACTAACAAACAGTATTTTTAAGTTGGCACTTGACTAACAGTGTGTATACTAACATGGAATAAGAATGGAGGGTCACTAAAGCCTTGAAGGCTAGGATGTGTAGTGTTAGATTTTTTGTTTTTTAAAGGCGTAGTTCAAGACCACGTATTAAAATAAAAAAGAAGAAAACAACTTGACAACAACCCAGGCAAGCTGTTGAGGATTGCTGCCAAATTATGCCGATACCCATTTAGGCATTTCATTGAACACCTAGCGGGCGTCCTCAAGTCACAAACCAGACGGCCATAGTGTCCTCCGAGTAGCTTCCCAACCATTTTTCCAACTTCCATAGGATCTTGGGACCAGTAGTTTACCTAGTGGATCTGACACTCTGTGTGTGCGTGTGTGTATGTGTGTATGCATTGTTGAAAGTATGTACGTCACATCCAGAAAAGATGACCTCCCATGCTTAATATTTGGGCTAATTTTCATATTATCAATGGCTTTATAGTGGAATCTTCACAATTTCACAATTCGAACATGTTGTTCCATGTGTAAAGCATGATGGTCACATGTATTCAAGAAAATTCAGTTGTAAAAGATAAAACTTAGTTTTGATTTTTGTTGAGATACTTTGTAATAGTTTTGGTAGTTAGTGTTAGAATGTGTGGTCAACACTAGTGTTAGTTAGAATGTGTGGTTAACACGTGTGTGGTACAAAGGCCTTGTACAAATACAGTTGTAATAATTCCGCGTTAACAAGTGTTCCGCATCATCCGATTTGTATTGTTTATATGTTAAGCTTGAAAATTTGGCACACGTGAATGGCGCATTGAGAGCATGAATTCCTTATCGAAAAACTAAGGAACATTACATGTGCTTATAAGTAACTAAGCTAATCCTCATACTATCAATTGATTTTATGGTAAAAAGTTAACTTTCTTATGCATGTATATATATATACATATAGAGTGAGAGCGATTATGATCATATATAATACATGGTTCACATATCAAAATTCTCCATAAAATAAAAGCTGAAACATTATTTCGTACCATACTTCATGTGTGTAATAGAAAATCAAAACGTAACCACCGTTTTTATATTATTAATTTTTTAATTACAAATAAGAGTACTTCCGCCCATCACACTCTATACATCCACCATTTCTTAGTTTGATCGTGGAACCTGAACATATGTAAGCCAGAGACGCAAGTAAACCAAGGACTAGTAGTGATGAATTAAAAGTGGTTTTCATCGTGTGATTTCATTTCAATTTGTAGATCCATCACGATCATACATTAATTTTTAATCTGTTTATGTACTAATTTAACTTTTTATTATTATTTCCCAATTACTCGTGGTCTTGCATTAGATCTAGGTATTCTCACTGTTTGTGCCACGTACGTCTTCCAAAATCTTAAATACGAAACCTAACCCAATGGGTGAAGAACTTTAATCGGCCATTTAATGAGTTAATGTGACATTTGGAATTGACATCTCCACCGTATTATGTGAACATCTTTTTATCTTACGTCCACCTCAATTCCGTACGGCTCCATCCTCTCTGTAGTTTTGGACCTATTGCGTATGCCCTCTGTTGCTGGCCACTGAACTTGTGCCAGTCATTTTTTCGGTCGAGACTTTTTAAATACCCTTTTGGGAGATGATTGTGGTATACTGTATACATGTACCAATTTTATGTAGCAGGTATTTTTTGTAATGTACCAAATAGGTATTGAATCATCGTTGGAACTATATATTTACTATATAGAATTTCTTACATATATTTTACTTCCCTCATTTTGTTCCAAAATATGAGAATTTTATACAGTAAACATGATCCCCGCAAGAGCCCTATCATCTTCTCCCTACAATATACGAGTATACCCTTTCATCTCTAGACGAGATGTCTATTTTTGGAGAAAGAATAAAGTATCAAGTAAACCCTTAAAAGAGGATTTGGATCTCATTCGGATCCTTTTTATGAGGATTCTAAGGATCCTCACAATTTATCTGTTCATTGTACATCGTGTGTTCTGAAATTATTTTGAATTTTCTAGTCAATCTAAACTTTCCATTCCAACGTATATGATTGACACACAACTGTAGTAAATTTGTTTTTTTTTTTGTCAGTACAACTATAGTAATTGTACTACGTACAACAATACAATTAGTTATCCAGACACTGTACACTGCCAGCAGTTGTTGCCTGGATTTGGTTAGCTGTCAGTTTCAAAGATCAATATCCGAGACTCATCTGTGTAACTAACTAGCTACAATACATACGGAAGCAGACTGGCAGAGAGGGTACAAGTTGGTTAATATAGCATCGACATCGATTTGTGTTCGATATGCAGATACGGCAGATGGACTGAATGGTAAGTCCCAATCTGAAATCTATTTCCATCATTTCAAAGCATGCATCCATCCACCTTTTATTGTTGAAAGTTCATCATGACTGTTCACTGATGCCTCGATGTCTTTCTGAATATTTATTCACGTCCAGTCCTTCAATTTCATTTTTTCAGTCAACAAACGTGGAGATAAATATCTTTTGTTGCGTCTGTGTATATATTTATTTACTAGATAGTGTTATCCATATAAATATTTTTGTTTTTCATACATTTTTATCAATTTTTTTCGTCAAATCAAATGAATTGAAAAAAAATTAATGATAAAAAATTAATAAAGATATGTGAAAGATAAAAGTGAGTGTGAGTAAAAGTTTTCCGTATATTCTATGTAGTTCATTCATGCAATAGGAGGTTCAAGGAGTTCATTTCATGAAAAAAGCATCATTAGTTAAAATCTTTATATGAAATTAATAGTGGAGCAAGGTATTACAATAAGCCCCAAGTCTTCGCAGTGTCAAAGTCAGAGTCTAAAAAATATGTACCAGTAGTATAAAGTATATATATCAAGTGACGGAAAAGATACAATAAACTAGCTACTTAGCTAGAGAGACATGATATTAATTATGAACATAGAATTTGGACAATATATATTTAGATATTTTATGATTACTGTTTACATATTATTCATTCATGCAATTATTTGTCGAAAATGCCCCAAGAAACTGTACTTAATCGAATTATTGGCATTTACTTAGTTGAATTGAGGGAAGTCGTGAATCATGAAAGAAAAAGAAAGAAAATGTGTGTGAGCTAGTTGATTTGATTCCTAATATTGAGCCATTTCCGACACTCGTATTTTAATAAACATACAAAAACAACATCAAAATAATTCATGTACACTCACTACATGTAAAGAAAAATATGTCAATGTGCAAGTCGTTTTAGTCTTGGGAGAGGGAGAGAGAGAGAGAGAGAGAGAGAGAGAGAGAGAGAGAGAGAGCAGCCCGTGGACAAGTGAGGAAGGAACTGAGTATTTATGAGAGGCTACTGTATTGTGGAGGTTGTAGTTGACAAATTAATTACAGAAAGCACTGCAGAACGTACATGTATACTGGGCTTAGTTCGCCGACACTATTGCATATAGCCTCTCCTCCTACTCTTTTTATTTCTACCTATATCTATCATCGTATGTAAGCTCAAATTTCCATCCGTTAACTTTTCTGAACTTCTCAATCGCCCTTTCATTCCTCCCTCTCTCTCCCTCTCTCTCTCTCTCTCTCTCTCTCTCTCTCTCTCAAAGTTAGATAAACAAACAAAATGGTGCAATCAAAGAAGTACAGAGGCGTCAGGCAGCGTCACTGGGGCTCTTGGGTCTCAGAAATCCGCCACCCAATACTGTAAGCAACCCTCACCAACATATATATACCATTTGGTTATTTCTTCTCAACCCTCACCAACATACATACATACATGCGTGCATATATATATGTATGTATATGTATATATCATCTACATATAATACGTACATACGCGTATGATTATGGTGACTACTGCAGGAAGAGAAGGGTGTGGCTAGGCACATTTGGGACAGCTGAAGAAGCAGCCCGAGCATACGATGAAGCTGCCGTTTTGATGAGCGGACGAAATGCCAAGACCAATTTCCCAACATCTATTACAACTCAGAGTAAGAGTACTCGTGCCACAGTAGGATCATCCGATCACCCAAAAACTAGTAGCGGTGACTTGGATTCACCATCCGGACCGAAGGGTTTGTCGGAAATCTTGCATGCCAAGCTCAGGAAATGCAGCAAGATACCATCCCCATCCATGACCTGCTTGAGGCTCGACAATGAGAGCTCTCACATTGGAGTGTGGCAAAAGCGGGCAGGTCAACGCTCTGATAACTCCAATTGGGTCATGACTATTCAGCTTGGCAAGAAGAAGAATAATAGTAATTTTGATACTAATAATGCTGATGATCAGAGTGTTGTACCATCACAGCCACTGTCGAATTCAGATCAGTCGGCTTCGATTGCAACATCATCAGAAAGGGCGCCCGAACTCATGGTGGAGATTGATAAAGAAGAGAAAATTGCGTTGCAGATGATAGAAGAGCTGCTTAACAGAAATTGCCTAAGTCCTGATTTATCATTTGGCATTCATCAAGGGGAGGAAAAATTTTATTTGTAGTAGTACTACTCTTATTTAATTACTAGCTATTTGTGTTTGTTTGGTAAAATTAAGAAAGTATAGTGTTATATATACCTATCTAAATAATCTCTATATATATACATAGGTAATGGGAAAAATAATATATTTAATTGTGCAGTCATTAAAACGGTTGGTGTAATAATTGTAACCCATTAGTGTCCAATTGTTTTTAGCTATCAACTGCATAAAGGGTTTGGATATTTATGTGTCAAATTGAGAACAATAGATCACTATCAATTTCTGTTCTTCTTGATCACGTAATTGATTAATTTCTTGGTTATTCAGTTTGTTTGTTTATTAATTTTTCTCTTTGCAATTATGTCTTCCCCACTCGAATAAATCATTATAAATAAGTTAATTAAGGTTCTGATTAGTCGTAAGTGGTGGATTGTCTTGGTGTATAAGCCTATATAAGGCCTTTATGTTCAATCCACCACGTCATGATGAGTTCAGTTCTCTCTTCCCTTAATGTAGTTTAGATTAGTAGTATAATTTCTAATAAAAAAAAATTCTGATTAGCCAGCATTGGAATGATTCTATACATACCTTTATTAGGCTCTATATGTTTCTCTGTGCTTGTTGATTACCCTAATTTTTGGCATGTTCTCCTTGTACGTATCATGATTAATTTTTTTTTTTAAATTAACGGTCGGTTTGATAACTATTTTGTTTTTTATTTTTAGTTTATATTTTTGGTTTTTGAGACATGGAAAACATATATGCAAAAATCATTGATAGGAAGAAGGAGAAGAATAAAGAAGAACGAAATGACATAAAAAAATTTGAAGGTGCAAACTTAAAATAGTTTTGATTTTAGATTTTTCGTTTTTTATACCTTCCACTCACACATTTCTTCTATTGTTCTATATCTCACCCAAACCATTCCTCCACTCTTCTTTTGTTTGTCATTTTCCCTGTAAGTATATATAGATCCCTATTTTGTATCCCAATCACAACAAATAACTAAATAAACAAAACGAAATTATTATCGAAACCAGCCCTAATTTATGTAATTATTAATTATGTATACATTTTTTCTTCTTCATGGGGATATATTAATATATTATGATCAGTGCTTCTGCCCTTCATTTCCCTCTTCCACAAGAAAAGCATGAAATTAAGACTTTTCTAGGTGCATATGTCGAGTGTTGTAATTTTCTGCTATTCTTATTTCTCAATATTATCATCGTAATTAATTAACTCTGTCGGCTGTTGCATTACCGTCACTTTCTACTCTCTTTTTTTTTTGGTAAAGGATGTTCATAAGATGCCATGCACACATGATCATCTGCGTTAACAATATTTCCCAAAACAGAAATTTAGTTAACATCATTAGTTATCCGTCAAACATATATGTTGCAGTTGATTAAGAAAGAAACATCATCAATGTTTTGTACGACTAGTGTAACCATCAACTAAGACATGTCTCCATGTCATGAACTTTTCTATGAATCGATCGAGCTTCTAACGTCAAACTCTTGCGTAATAGATTTTTCGGCGTATTTGAAATACCATTATGTGGTGGTATATGTAGCATTTAAAAAAAATTATAACTCGTGCCTCATTTTCAAGTAATACATCCTATAAATAGGACATATCAACATTGTCGCCCGCTCATCTTGTTAGCCCTAATGAGATATGCATTATGTAAATTTGTAATTAGTTACTGTGTACAGTTTGCTTATCAATTTTCCTACGTAAAGATTGTAAATAATCATAAGTTTCCAAGGATATATGAAAATTATGAGATAAATGTATAATATAGTGCTGGCCTCAAAAGTGCAAACTACGAAGTATGAAAGTGATCGATGGAACTTCAAATAAAAGCCATTTAGTACGTAGTTGGTTTGATCATAAATATTTCTATGCTCAAATTTCTTTATATCTTTGAATTGTCTTGTTTTCTCTATACATATGGTCCCCAGCTGGGCTCTCACCACATTTTTGTAAACGAATTATCAACGATGCATGATTAAATCACTTTTCACCCTTAATTTATTACTTATAAAATTAAATTAGGTGATGAATGCTAAGAAAAGTACACTGTTTTAGAGTCCCACATACTTTCTTTTCCCTTTCTTGTTAAGCAAGACTACACCAAATATCTTTCAAATTTATCTTTTTTTTTGTTTTACATTACTTTTCTTTCTTGAATGGTAAGCAAGCATCGTTAGATATTTTCTTTTTCATCTCGTGTCACAACTAATAGCAGAAAGAATTTGTGGGAACAAGAACATCAATGTATTCATTTGTGTCTATAAATGGCGAAGGAGAACGGAAATTGGAAACTAACTAAAAAAGCATGTGGTTCAATATCTTAGTGGATGAGGTGTTGAGTTTTCACTAATCAGTCCAACTTCGAAACTCCCCTTCCTCTAAAATATTGTAATACTTTCGAACCCCCCACCTCTTTCCTTAACAATGATAAAATAAAAAATTTAAAGTTGACAAATCTCGTGGATGCAAATTTCTTCCTTCTTGTTCTTGGAAGAAAATGCACCTGCAAAAACAATTAACACCTTAGGTCAAGGCCAAGAGCCTCACATGGCCACAATGATTTTTTTTTTTTGGTGGGGGGGGGGGCCTTTGGCCGAAGAACCTCTGATGCCAAAGTTAGAATTTTGAGGGAAAAGTGTTTGGAGAATTAAGAGAATTTTGCAGGAAGATTCAACTTCTATTTTTGGAGAAATGAAGTGGTATTTATAGGGGTGTGGCCGACCCTCTTTGGGCAGGTGGGAACCAGCCACATTTGGTGGTTTTTGGGTGTAATTGCAAGATATTATGTCACCATAATATCATGCAATCAATTAGGAAATTAATTAGAAAATCAATTAATTAATTTGGGTAATTAATCCTATTTTGAATGAATATTTGGAGGTTACCTTATGGGGAGGATTTGATGAGGATGGATGAAATAGGTTTTGAATAAATACCTATTTTGATCACTTTTGACCTTGATTAAGTGATAATTGTTCGCTGCTCGTGCATAGGAGTTCCGATGTGCCTCGAGGGTAATCTTGTCTTTTTAACCCAAAAATCCACGCGTTGCCTCCATATTTTTCTTGATTATTTTTGGCTCCACAGTGAACTCCAGCATAAATCCAGTTCTTCCCTAGTGATCAAAGTAAAAGTTACCTTGAATCAAACCCTTCCACCCATTGTTCTAAAATCGGCCTAGGCGGTGCCTAGGTTTTAGGTGATGGAGGACCGATGTGATTTAGGCAAAAACGTGCAGAAAAATCAGGTAGGGGTGAGGCGGTTAGGCGGTGTCTAGGCGATTATATTGTTTTTAAAGTTTTTTTTCAATTAACTTATAGGGTTTTCTGGATAACCTACTAAAAAAGAACCTATATTATGAATTAGTCAATTTTCAATTTTGGTTTTTGGTTTTGGGTTTTCTTATTTTTACTGCATTAGTCTGTGATGATGGAAGTGCTAGGATGACTTAAGCTTTAAGTTGAACTTTCCTGAATTTTCAATGCAAGTATAATTTTTGTTTTTAGAGTGTAAGTAGGCATTTATTCACATGTTATATAATAAATTTAAATAAATCTGCCTAGTTTACCTAGCCTAGCCGTTTAGGCACCAGGCTCCAACCTGCTACCCGACTAGCGCCTAGCGTTTTTAAGAACCTTGCTTCCAGCTAATTGCTAATTTCCACTTGATGAGTTTGGCCTTCACACGTTGACCAAAAAGCTTACCAATATGGGATATTCTTTTGAATGCAGAAAATCTGGCTTTTCACATACCAAGGTCTCCCATTGAGCGCCACCTATACATCATCTTCATTAGTGAACCTAGCATAAACCATTTTCTTCCATAGTGATCCAAGTAACAATTCGCTTGAATTAGACCCTTCCAGCTAGAAAACATAATTAAATCCCATGTTTTAGCAACCTATGAAACTAAAAAGGTCTCTCACTATTGATATCGTTTGTATCCGTTCTAAAACTACTGCTAATCGGTGCATTTCACATCACATCAAAAACCCTCCCCTACCCCTATATAATAGGTCAGGGAAGTACTCCTCTGGCACTAGACCTTGTCTTTGCATTGAAGCAAACCATCCCGAAATCACCCATCAGAATTACCGTGTTTCCTTTGCTACTTGTTCCCAAAATATGGATGAAAACTCGCCCGATGCAAACAACGTTCTTCTTAAGCTGCAAAACAACCTTGACCTTGTTGATGCAACCTGCGGGGTTTGTATAGCTGCTTTCATCATTGCAGATAAACCCCCAATTCGAGGGGCATATGTTGGCTTCCTTAAGAAAGCTTGGGCCAATATGGGCGAAGTGCATGTTTCTACCAAATCTAATACTGCTTTTGCTGTCACAGCTCCAGATCAAATGGTAGCTGCAAGAATGATTGAAGATGGTCCTTGGAATATGGCGGACTACTGTTGCACGGTTCATACATGGCCTACTAATTGGGCTTTTGAAGAAATTCCCTCACATTTAGTTGTGTACTGGATACAACTCCATAGTGTTCCCCTTGGTCAATACTCAGTGGAAAACGCCAAAACTATTGGAGAATGGGGTAGTTCTGCAAGTGGAAGACCCGTTCCTTTGTTCGAATGGGATACGTGGCTTCCTCCGAATAAAACTGTAGCTGGATGCTAGGAAAGCTATTCCAACTGGGTTCTGCTGGCAAGAGATGATGGTCCACCATCAAAGGTTGAATTTTACTATGAATCTCAAAGAGCCCATATACTTTGCTACAATTACGGAAAGCTAGGGCACATCGTGTCAGGCCTGACCCACAACCGATGTCTGGCTGCTGGTACGGTAGCTGGATATTTATGGATCTAGTCTGGCAAAACCGGGTTTAATTAACCAGTAAGCCATCAGGACCTACTAGTTCTATTGCGAGCCCAAAAAGATGGATAGTTGGAGCAAGGGACGGGCCAAGGAGTGGGAACCTACATCTGACATCTTCCCTGGATAGACAAAGAATGACTTTTGAGACTCCCCAGCATGCCAATGCCACCTCAACGTCAAATAAAATCAGAGCAAATGATGAAAGACGTGGTGCCCCTACTTTAAACCTCTTTCCATCTACACAAGTCAGGAAGGTCCCATCCTCCCTGAAAACTAAAGTTAACCCGGGTCCCAGTACTGAGTTGACTCTTCATATGTTTCCAATGCAATTTCTGCAAAAAAGGTTTCCCCTATCAGCCTATCTAGCTTCCGGCCTACCACGTGCCAACCACCCCAAACAACTTTGGCTTGCCAACCATCCAAGTACCAACCTATTAACCCTCTCTTTGGGCCTTTTAACCAACCCCACTTAGGAAGCATCTTCCTCATATACAGTTCCTTCCTCAAAAGCTAATGTTGGGCCTTTCTTTCCAGGGAAAAAACCCCTCAATCTCCAGTACAGCCGTGTGGGAGTCATTGTTCTTAACCCTCCGACCCCTGTTTAACTAACTACTTCTCTATGAAAGAAAAAAAAGGCCCACCCACCTACCATGAACTTCCACAGCAACCCTATAAAAAATCGAAGTTCGCTCTTGGCTATTAGCTTGGAAGGGAATAGTCAAGACCCGGCGAATTTAGTCCAGGGAAGCAAACATGGCAGTGGTCGAGGAAGTGTTAGGAAATCCAAAGGTCAAAATGCGAGCTTTGCCCGCCATATGGTTACGCGATCTCAAAGAGGCTGTCAAATGGTGGAAGTTCAAGTCAACCTGGAGGAGGAAATAACTTTTTTCAAGAATGATTCTAATGACACTGGCATTACGGAAGTGATGGAGATTTCATCCCCATCTGAGGGGCAAACAGGTATGGGAATAGAAATGGAGGATCTTGTCATCCTCCAAGGTGGTGGTGGCTGGCCTGAAACAGCCACGAGTCAGCCATGATCTACTTTGCTTGGAACTGCCGAGGAATTGAGCAGACCTCGACAGTTAATGCTTTACGAGAACAAATCCTCAAAAATAAGCCCTCCATTGTCTTTCTCTCAGAAACGAAAGTGAAAGGTAATGGAATTGATAATATTCGTAGGTCAATGGGTTATCAGCATGGTTTTTTTGTGGAAGCACATGGACAATCTGGGGGACTCAGTCTTTGGTGGAAGGATCTCTTGTTAATTCAAATCATTTCCTCCTCTATAAATGCCATTGATACCTGTGTCCTAGATTTATCTACAGGTAGTCAGGTACGTATCACGTGGATGTATGCACGATTGGGAGAATAGAGGGCTCATTGAAGAAAGGCTAGATCAATCAATAGTTAATAATACATGGTTGTATTTGTGGCCTAACACTAATGTATCTCATGGTTCTTTTTTTAGTTCAGATCATAGGCCTCTTATCATTAACATTTTTCCCCGCTTTGTATCTCCCCCCAAACCATTCAAATTCGAAGCATACTGGATTAGAGATCCTGATTGTGCCTCTATTGTATCAAACTCTTGGAATGGGAATTGTCAAGGCTTTTTGGCTTCGCAGTGGTTATTTAAACTTAATAACTGTAGGGAAGCTCTGTCAAAGTGGAGCATCTCCAAATTCAAAAATAACAGGCAACAAATAAACAAAAACCTGGTAGAATTAGAAACAGTCAATGGTATCCACGATCAAGCTATTCGAATTGCGACAAGGAAAAGGATTGAAAACCAATTGGGTGAACTTTGGAAAAATGAGGAAAGTTACTGGTATCAAACATCAAGAGTCAAATGGCTAAATGACGGAGATGCAAACACATCTTTCTTTCGCCGCACCACAATTCAGAGGCGACTTTCTAATAAAGCCTTGAAAATCAAAGGGGACAATGATAGTTGGATTGAAGATGAAAAGAGCATTCACAATCAGTTTGATCACTACTTTAAGTCCTTATTTACTTCGGACGGTCCAAGGC
>JAOTRO020169905.1:0-12488 GCA_028566515.2 Pyracantha coccinea | reverse complement strand
TTTTAGTACACTAGGTCCAATAAATTAGGTACATTATAATAGTTTAGGTTCCATAGATTCGGTATGGTCAATTTGGTAAAATTTATATATTTTTATATTTTAGTTTACTAGGTCCAACAAATTCGATACGATTAATTCGGTATGATTTATATTTTTTATGTTTTACTTCATTAGATACGATAGATCAATAATCAGCCAAATAATTATGAGATATATCAAATTATGAGATATGATCAATTTTTTTTAAATGAACTTTCATTAGTTTTGAACTTTTGCGAGAAAATGGAAACACCACTTACATTCTTACCCCATCTTCTTTCAGATTCACTAATCTCTACCTTCATTGATACGAGCCACCGGAGCGAAAAAAAATCTGTTTCAATAAACATAGAGGCAAATTATTTTCACCGTAATCCTTTCAAAAATTCCTCACCCAACATAACCTAAAGGTTCAAAATTGTAAGACTGCAAATCTCCCATCGTGAGTATAGAAATAAGTAGTTTAGCACTAAAGTAACAGGCTTCGTACCACTCTGTCTTTCAACTTAATTCTTATCTTTGTTATCCATGATTCCTTTAAAATTTGTAGCAACCGAAAACTATAAATGACACACTCCGACCGAAGTCAAGGCATGCTGGCCGTCACGTGAGAGTGACGTAACCATATGCATAGTGCGGAAGCATTTATAATAACAAGAAATACGAAGGAATAAAAACCCAGTACTAAGAAATACTAGCTAAATAGGGTGCTAGTATGAGATTAAGTATGAAATACATAACCAGAGTATAAATAGTCTAGTGCAGTCAAGTAGGATAAGTACTAAAGATACAACACCCGAAGGTGATCCTACATTTTGTGGTAACCTGTCAGAACCTCCGTTGAATCCTCGTAAGCCAACAACAAACACTCTTATCTAATACCTGGAGGGGCGCAAAATAAAACTGAGTGGGTCAGAAACAAAGTTTTTCAAAACCATTTCCTCATCCTTGTGCACTTCGTCCCTGACTTAGCTAGATTGATTTCCTCATCCTTGTGCACTTCATCCCTAACTCAGCTGACTCGGCTGCCCAGATTGCCTTGAAGATCCTGCACTGCTGGAAGTAACCCCTACTTGCTGAGGTTGTCCTCCCTGATACCACTGGGATCCACAAGATGAATAAGGCTGATAATGAGGATAACCTTCAGAATACTGAGAATAACTGCCCTGGTAGTAGGGATCCTGGGAATACTGCTACTGCCCAGAAACATAAGGAATAGCATCACCTTGATAGTGATAGGCACCACCACTACACATTTGACCATAACCACTGAATCTCGAAGCTTGCTGGATCAGCGTAGGCGATGGCATAGAAGGCTACTGGGGCCTCTGCTGATTCTGGGGACAATTCATAGCTCTATGTCCCATTTGTCCACAGGTGAAGCATCCATTGCTACCACACCTACATTTCCCAAAGTGCTTATTATTACACCTGTGACATAACGGAGCACTTCCTCTACCAGAATTACCCTATCTCTAGAACCTAGGACCTCCAGAAAATCTCCCACCTCTCCTCTGATTACCAGTGGCGCTAAAACCTCTACTAGAAGAACTAGAACTATTTCCACTCTTCTTGAAACTCTGAGTCTGACAAGGTCCATAAGATGATTGCCCCTTGCCTTTATCGTCATTCTTCTGATTCACCTTCTTTTCTTCTTCTTCATCACTTTCACTGGACATATTTTCATAATCTTCAATTCTCAAAAAGATCTCGTAGAACTCTTGATAGGTAGTATAGAGAATAATGGTCGCCATAGAACGCCACTTCTTCTTAGTTCCCAACTTAAAAAAAACGGAGCATCTCTGCTGGATTAGCAGCGACATCAGGGTGACAACAGGATAGGTCCGTAAACTTCCTGAAATACTCATTCGCCGACATCTTCTTTTGTCTCAGTTGAGTGAACTCTTGCTTCTTACTATCAATATAAGTAGGAGGAATGAAATTCTTGTAAAATAGCTCCTTGAAAAATTGCCAATCAGATTTTCCCTCAGGGGTCAAATGATAGGATTCCTATTTCCACCAAGATGCTGGTTCCTTACCCAAAAACTAAGAAGTCGTCTCAACCCATTTATCAACAAGAAGACTCCCCTAACTCTGCATAACCCGGAAGGATAAGTACTAAAGATACAACACCCGAAGGTGATCCTACATTTTGTGGTAATCTGTCAAAACCTTCGCTAAATCCTCATAAGCCAACAACGAACACTCTTATCTAATACCTAGAGGGGCGCAAAACAAAACTGAGTGGGTCAGAAATAAAGTTTTTGAAAACCATTTCATTTCTCAAAAGTTCTAACCCCTCGCCGTAAAACCTGTATAAATATTCCTAGAAAAATAGCGTAGTATAAGATATCTCAAAACCAAGCTATGAAACGTAAAGTTCAACTGTATGCCATGCCAAAATCTCATGAATAATAATGTAAGTACTCTAGGTGCAATGTATAATAGTTTATGTAAATCATCAATCATCTGGGTCCACCCGAAATAGCCCGTACAACATAAACTATAGCTCATAACCAATAACATTCATATCAAATACTGCACACAAGTCAGAACCATCGACAGTGGTCTGTACGACAAGATTGGGTGTAAAATAATTATGCTTTAGTGCTACAATCACGTGAAAACTGTGCGATAGATCACGGGTCACCTACGAGTCGGAACCACCTATTATGGTTTGTACGACAAGCATGTGCACCTAACTTGGATCCAAGATGAGCATACGGTGCAGGAGGTGAACGACACGTGAAAGACTGTGCCTTAACTCCGGGCGAGAGCACTAACACCGGGGTGTAGTTTTATGAGCTCTCAATACATCACAACATTTCACATAAAGCATAAATAACTCACCTGGTACTTACCTGAGCGTCCACTGCGGCAATTCACAATATGCATAAATAATCATTTCATACGCCAATCATAATTCAACATGCATGGCATTTAAAACTCATTTTCATTTAAAACGATTTTGTGGGAAATATGCCAAATATATAATTATATACTGAAAAACAAACTACCCACTCACTGATAAGTCGAAGGGTTGTAGCACCCAAGTCGCCCCTGACTGCGCTCGTCCTCCGGATAGGTCTCGCCTATATGAGAAATAACTATAAAAATGTCATTTAAAGCACATAAACAACACGAGCTAATAACTTTTCATACATTGCTCAAATGGGGTGTTTGAATATACCAACTTGATTTACACAACCTCATTAACATCCCCATATTTTAAAAATAATTTTTGGATCTCTCACGGGTCACCACGCAACTGCAATGGCACAGCCAGGCGCGCCCCGACGCGCGGCCAACCCTGACGGATTCTCAGACGCCGTCAGGAATATTCCATTAAAACTAACGCCGTCGGAATATTCCCTCGGACTTGATGGAATATTCCATCATCTTCAACCTTCAACTCCGGCGACCGTCGCCGGAAACTGGGTAATTTTTCTAAACTTCATAACTCGCTCATTTCTTCACCAAATCTTATAAAATTTAAACCAACATGAAGCTAATGACATGTAGAATCATGATATAACAATTTGGGTCCTTGAAATTCACAAGAACACGTCGGAAATTACCTCGAATTCCGGCCAAATTTTGAAACTTGTCAATCTACACTTTCCAACGTCTAAAGTCCTCAAACGAACTATCCTGAGCCTCCTAGGGACCTCACAAAGCTTCCTACAAGCTTCAAATCCCTTAAAAATAAGCCTAAAATCTTTGCATGAACAATACCTAAATTGGACCTTCGAAAATCGACGTGAAAATGAAAGGGTTCTCACCTGAAAAGGGTACGAGTGTGATTGTGGAGTCCTCACGAGCACAGTGGTGTAACTTTCCCGTTTGATCCACTAAGTTTGGGTTGGTTTTGGTTCTGTCCGTACGTATGAAGGAGGAGAGAGAGAGAGTGAGAGAGAGAGAGAGAGAGAGAGAGACTGAGAGAGAGAGAGAGAGCACAGGAGGAAGAGAGAGTGTGAGAGTGTGTGGTCTCACTTGGTCCACCAACCAAACAAAACAATAACTTAGTCCTCTTAGTTCTCTAAGTTCCAAAACTTAGGGAAATAATACTTTGAACCCAAAATTTGAGTCACAAAATACACACCACCTCTAACGTTTAAGGACAATTTGGTAATTTCACATGTACCCCGGGACAAGCTGTGACATACAAGTTTAGTGGTGAATAGATGAAAACCTTATTAAAACAACATAGATTAAGTTGCATTATATCTTGTAATTTTTCCGTCGGTGGGCAAGTACCACCAAGAAAACAAAATTTATGTCATATGTTACCCTTACATAGAGATGAAGAGATTGCTGAATATATGAATTATCAATCTCATGCCAATTAAAACTTATAGGCCATCATATTATATCTTAGTTTTCATAGATTTATCTCATCGCTTTTCAAAGTTCCAGCTGGTAGCGAAATCATGACATTCTACATTTTTAGGGCAGAGAACACTCAAATAGACATTTCAGCCTCCTATTGACCGTGTGATTCAACCTCCTATTGACCGTGTGATTCAACCTCCTATTGACCGTGTGATTTAGCCTCTCATTGACCGTGTGTGAATTACGGGTCTAAAATTCGTCACAAACATTGGGACACCACGTGATGGTTTTTGCTGAAATCTTTGTTGATTAGTCTAATTATCTATAGGTTTCCCAAGAAATAGTTTGCTCATATCTGGTTAATTATCTCCGAATTATTGGTTAGTAATAGGTGTAAAAATGGCTATTTGCCAAACTTGTTGAAGTGGGGATTACTTTCCAGTCCCATCCATGGTGTGTATGTCGATTGAAAGGTTGAAAGAAACCATAGGCCCCCATGCATGACGAATTAGTAGGAACCACACTAATTGCTCATGATATCTTTGCTAATCATGGAACTAGCTAATTACATATCCATACAAATTTGCCACCGATGAGTCTATCCAAAATTAACTCTGTTTCTTTCTTGTCACTCTCTTCTTCTCACATGGTACACTTGATTGTAAAACATCTTTTCTGTTTAGCTTAATTACGTTTAGCAGTAACTTTCTGTTTAGTCAATTATTAGTACCAAAATTAATTTCTGATTTATGTTAATGTCAAAGTCGTGATCCCGAAAAGAAATAATATCTTGTTACTCTTAGAACGGCTTGAAAGCGTCTTTAAAATGTTTAAAAACGTTTTCAGTAGAAATGTTTTAGAAGAAGCACATAACACTTGGGACTTGTTTAAAAATATTTTTAAAATAACTTAAAGTCGTTTTTAGAGAAATTGATTTTGAATTCCAAAAACATTGTAAGTTCTTTTTGAAAGCAGCATCCGATATGTGTTCCTTGCAAAAAGCATTTAAAATGATTTTCCAAAATCCACTTAAATTTTCATTAAATATTGGTTTTAAAAACATATTTACCAAAAACGGTTTCAGACATTTTAAAAACGCTTCTAACCATAGGGACACTATAGTTCATATTCATGAATCATGATCTACATGGCATGACATTGAAGGCATGTGTCAAACGGATAAGCCGTTGGATATTCTACATGCTCTCTCCTTCTGAATGGGTCCCCACAGAGCCAATTATAAAACTAAAACCAAAACCAAAACTCACCAGTCAAAGACTCAAAGGCACATCAGCAAAGGTGGAAGCGTCCAGTATCCTAGTATTTGACACGTGGACGGTTGAAATAAGGCAGTTCATTGATGTTGACTTGTGGTAAAACGTAAAAGGTTAAAAAGCTGACGTCAAAGAGAAAGGAAGTGGATAAACCTCACCCTGAAAATCGGAGGCTAAAAAAGGCAAAATACAAAAAATAAATATATAACCGACAAACAGCGAACCAAGTTCCACCACGTGGCCATCAGAGATAAGTTGTCGCCGGTGGGTCCGGGGGTGTAAAATACGAGCCAGTGGAGGACGGCAAGCACTTGAACAAAACCCCGAAAAATGGATAGAAACGTCGCCGCTTAGGTGTTTGGTCGGGGCCCACCAAAGCCGGGGGTTTCCCTATAAATGCGTAGCCCGAGACGCGGAAGAACTTACTCCTTCCAACAAAACAACATCCGAAATATCCTTATTTTCTGTGACGTGTTTGGGAACACTGCAGGAAAAATCTCGTACGTGTTGTTGCCTCCTTGGTTCCTCTGCCACTGCCACCGTTTCTCTCGTTTCCAATTTCCTCGGTTTCATCTAAGGCCAAACACATCCTTAGCTTTTGTTTCTCTCTCTCTTTTTTTTTTAATCTGAATTTATCAGTCAAAATGTGTGGAATTCTTGCCGTTCTTGGTTGCTCCGATGACTCTCAGGCCAAGAGGGTCCGAGTTCTTGAGCTTTCTCGCAGGCAATTTCCTAACTTCTTTCAAAAATTTATGTTTTTTTTTTTTGTGTTTTTTAAGGTTATAATTCTTAATTATTTGGTTGAATTAAGTTAAGTACCACTTGCATGCCTCCAGATTCTTTTTATTTTTCATAAAACCGGTGTTTGGGGTGATCGAGATGGGGATTTGAACGCAAGACGTGAAAAATTTACATATATCTGGATGCAATGGTAGACGTATCTCAAGAAATCACGCACTTATGCTTGTTTTAACTTTAAACTTTAAATTTTTCGTATACTAGTGTGTAACTAGCTTGAGATACGGTTATTTGTTCATTAATGTTCTAATCAAGTTGTCGGTAAATATTGTTGAGCACCTGAGTTACAAACCCTTGCAAGCGTTTAGATTTTAACAAATAGTTCTTATGGAAGACACAACATGTTATACTACAAACTTAACAAGTTAAAAAGGGGATTAGCGCCTCTAAATTTTCGTATTTAGCTAATTAGCACTTGCATGCATCTAGATTTTTTACATATGGTAATTATGACACATGATTTAACGGTTAAGCGATTCAACCAGGTTTCATTCGGAGCCAAGATGTGGTGACCTTTAAGTGTATTACAAAAACGAGAAGTAACACGGGAACCTTTTTGTTGCACGCTCTTCAATTTTTTTTTTAACAAGTATCACAATAATTTGGTCATAAATATTGTAATTGGGTTTGGTCCCACAATTCTTGTTACCTTTCAATTGAGGGCCTAAATCACTGCTTCTTGAATTTTAGAGGGGGAAATCCGAAGATAATCTCTTTCCTTTATGTATTAGGTTGCGGGGTCCATGTTTTTGGGAATACAAGACCCAAGAAAATGAACAGCAATTAAAGCACATAGGCTTATTTTGTGTAATTATTGATTAATTAATTATTTATTTATTTTTATTTTTATTTTTTGGTTTGATAGATTGAAGCACCGTGGACCTGATTGGAGCGGTCTATACCAGCATGGAGATTGTTTCTTGGCTCATCAGAGGCTGGCCATTATTGACCCTGCTTCTGGTGATCAACCTCTTTACAATGAGGACAAATCAATTGTTGTCACGGTAGGATCACCTCATATAAGTTTTTATCATGTGGGGTTTAATTTATTGAATATTTGAAAAAATGGATGAATTTTTCGATTTTTGATCACTGATACAATGTTTGTTTTAAAAATCATTAGGTTAATGGAGAGATTTACAACCATGAAGAACTGAGGAGCCGTCTGCCGAATCATAAGTTCCGAACCGGCAGTGACTGTGATGTCATTGCCCATCTGGTATGTCACCTGACCATGTTTTTGTTAACTTCGGTTGCTGGACTTTCGAGCTTTATGATTGGTCTTTCCGATGAGATATATGTCGATTTGATGTGGTTTCAGTTACGATTTCTTTGTTGTAATCGGTTTGTTTGAACAATCGGATGTTGAAATGTGCTACTGATGGACATGCAGTTCTTGGTTAGCATTACCAGTGTTTTAATTCTTTTGTTCTTAATTTTGTTCGAGTAGTATGAAGAGTATGGGGAGAATTTTGTGGATATGCTGGACGGCATGTTTTCGTTTGTGCTGCTGGATACCCGCGACAACAGCTTCATCGTTGCTCGTGATGCTATCGGAATCACTTCCCTCTATATCGGCTGGAGTCTTGACGGTACCATCTCTTTTTAGCTTGCCCTGTTTTTCTCTGCAGTTATTCCTTCAGTTTTGACATCGACGTGTATGTTTTCTTTTATCCAGGCTCGGTTTGGATATCATCGGAACTGAAAGGGTTGAATGATGACTGCGAACACTTTGAGAGCTTTCCACCCGGTCATCTGTACTCAAGCAAAGAAGGTGCACTGAAGAGGTGGTACAATCCTACTTGGTTCTCGGAGACCATTCCATCGGGGCCATATGATCCGCTTGTTCTGAGGCGCGCTTTTGAAACTGTAAATATTCATCACTTTTTAGTTTCAGATGGATTTTAATTAATTTGTTTCCATCGATTTACTTGAGTTACTTTAATTTTTGCTTACATGTCGGAATTTATTTGGAACTATAGCTTATGTGCTGAGCGTAATACCTGCAGGCTGTGATCAAAAGGCTAATGACTGATGTGCCTTTCGGAGTTCTTCTCTCTGGGGGTCTGGATTCATCTTTGGTCGCCTCTATCACTGCTCGTCACTTGGCAGGCACGAAGGCGGCCAAGCAATGGGGAGCGCAACTCCATTCCTTCTGTGTTGGACTCGAGGTGAGAGTTCCAAAATATTTTAACAGATTTACGATATATCTCATGAGAACTTATAGATTCCTAAACAAGTCTCTCCGTATGTTGAGCAGGGTTCGCCCGATCTGAAGGCTGCAAAAGAAGTTGCAGACTATTTGGGAACCGTTCACCACGAGTTCCACTTTACTGTTCAGGTATCAATACAAAGAACATGTAAAAACTAAAGAGTTTGATCCTCTCTTTTTCGGAGCCAAATTGTAAACTATTTGCCTTTCTGATGTGATAGGATGGGATTGATGCTATCGAGGAGGTTATCTACCACATTGAAACATACGATGTTACTACTATCCGAGCAAGTACCCCTATGTTTCTCATGTCACGTAAGATCAAGTCATTGGGGGTCAAGATGGTGATTTCTGGAGAGGGATCCGATGAGATTTTCGGTGGATACTTGTACTTCCACAAGGCACCCAACAAGGAAGAGTTTCACCGCGAAACTTGCAGAAAGGTACTGGATTATTTGTTTTATTAACATCGAAGATAGGTTTGGTATCGTAGAGGTTGAAATGGAAGGAGATAACCCTGGAATTGTTCTTTTTGTTGGATGCAGATTAAGGCGTTGCACATGTATGATTGCCTCAGGGCAAACAAATCAACATCTGCTTGGGGATTAGAAGCTCGTGTCCCATTCCTGGACAAAGATTTCATTAATGTTGCAATGGATATTGATCCCGAGTTTAAAATGGTACGACATAAGAATCTAAAATATTGGGAGTTCTTTCGATTTACTGCGGAATTCTACTTACAAAGTTCAATACTTACCACTTTTCCTTTTGCTATATTGATTTGCAGATCAAAAAGGACCAAGGAAGAATTGAGAAATGGGTCCTCCGGAAGGCGTTTGATGATGAGGAGCAACCTTATCTGCCGAAGGTATATATGCCTCTTGTTTCGATCTTTAGTAACGAGTGTTGCCGATAAGTTGACATCCGTATCACATAAAATCGTAAACTAACAAACCTTGTTCAATGCCTGCAGCACATTCTGTATAGGCAGAAAGAGCAGTTCAGTGACGGGGTCGGCTACAGTTGGATTGATGGCCTGAAAGCCCATGCTGAACTCCATGTAAACTTCTATTCAATCCATTTTTACAATTCTCTTTTCATTTGTTTTGGTATAAACTATAAATCTTGAAAACGTTATTAGATTGACTCGGCTGGTGATCGGTGCTCAACTTATACTTTCAGGTCACTGATAAGATGATGCTGAATGCTGAACGCATCTTCCCTCACAACACTCCTCATACAAAGGAAGCCTACTACTATCGAATGATTTTCGAGAGGTTCTTCCCACAGGTAATCTACCGAATATGATTTTATTCTTTACGTTTATTCTTCTCATCAACTCTTAACAACCTAACAAACTCTCGTCCATGAGACTTAGTACCACAAGACCAGGTGTTCATCGACGATTTTATTGTTTATGTTGATAACATATAGACCTAACTCGCTATACTTATAATCCGGTGTTGTAGAACTCGGCCAGGAACACGGTGCCTGGAGGACCGAGTGTGGCCTGCAGCACAGCCACAGCTGTGGCATGGGATGCCGAATGGTCCAAAAATCTTGACCCGTCGGGTAGGGCTATACTTGAAGTGCACCAACAAGCTTATGACAAGCAGGGTGCACCGGTGACTAGCGGCATTCCAGAGATCATCGACAATGTACCTCAGATGAAAGCGAGCACCATGGGGCTCGCAATCCACAGCTAGTAATGAGGACCCGAACCCTGAATTTTTAAGGAGGGTATCATAGTAATCAAGAATTAAGGCACTTTGCAATGCCTTTCGATGTAAAAAAATGTAACTGGGGGATCCGTAGTGTTGGTTTAAAACATGTTTGTGTGGTCATATGTTGTAGTTTTCTGAATGCAACATGTTCTAGTGTGTTGTCTAATGTTGTTGTGGAGATGTTTTTAAGGTTAGAACCTCTCTGTATTTTCCTTTTGCTTTCAGTCCTCTTTGTCTTTCACTTTGAATAATAAGACGATGATCCTGCATAGGTTACGGTGTTTTTTTGTTCTTCCTTTCCGGTTGCTGTTGTCTTTCTTCGTCCATCCACTAAACACTTTTGGTGGAAATTGAAGAGGTTTAGTGATAAAAAAAAAAAAAAAACTGGTGAATTCTAGGCCAATAATTTGTTAGCATAAAAGTATTACAAATTGGAAAATAATATCTCCAAACTCTTTTTCTCCTTACGTTTATACATTTATTTTTGTCACTTGATTCATTCAATCCAAAGGTCATAAATAAATAAGGATGCGTCAGATACACATGCAAAGAGTGATGCTCCCTTGGCATCAAAACACAAAAAGCAAGGACTCAGATTTGAATAATTGTCAACTGCTCACTTGTGAAACACAATGTGCAGGGGAGAATTTCCGATCATCCTAATTACTTGCATTCGATTCTTGGTGATAATAGAACGGGTTGTTTAGGGGCATATAGGCATTTATTGTAAAGCCCAATTAAGAGCAAAAGTAGATTTTGACGCAATTGGACTGGAACGATGGGCTTTAGCTGCTAAACTAGTCGGCTATAATTATAATTTGAAAGCCCAATCTTCAAAAGTGAACAATAAAATGTCAAAAATGAACAAAAAGAATATACAAAAAGAATATGGCTGCTGGGATTCGATCTCCACGGCCATAATGCAGAGAGATTTTTCAATTTCTAACCAATTGTATTGACACTTGATGTATCCTGCCGTACTTTCAATATGCTGAAAAAATTCTTCACATGTCGAATTCTTACCACTAAACTATAGCCACATTGTTGTTTGTATGAGCTTAGAAATTTTATAAGAACTCAGGTTATATAGGATTATCAGTATACTTATTCACCTATATTCAAAAACATCAACATTGTTGTTCAACCATATTATAACACGTGATTAATTCACCACATAATAGTGTGCGACCATCATAATAAAAAATAAAATATAAAAAATCCCAAAAGTGAATGCGAAGTTTTGAACCGTGATCGTTTATTTTTGCAAATTGAACCGTGATCTTCTAAGTGTAGGAAATACTGTCGACCTGCAAACTCCCTACCAAATGTCTTCATCAGCGGTTATGCCGTAGTTTCCCTCAAAGTCAATTTAGTAGGCGTACGATGTTAAGTTATATATAGGAAATATATAATCACACACTTTTTTTTTTTTATACATTTTTGTTTATTTATGTTCGTCGTTTCCGTTTGATTGATAGCTGGCTGCCCATGCAGCGGCAGACAAACTTTGCAACTTCCTGTATAAACATCAAAACATATACTGGCCATGCATACACATTCACAGCTAAGTTCACACATGCAATATATATAACAATCATCTGTATCACATTCTTGGAGATCATAAACTTATATTTCTTTAAATAATTCATATGGAGATATTTGCAAATTTATTTCTCAAAAATATATAAATAAATATTTTCTTCATAAATAGTGACTCAGTTCGGTCTATAAATAAATATTATTAACCATTTAGTTATAAGTTGTCTACAAAACTGAATCATGCTCTACGTAAACGGAACAGATTTCCTTCCTGCATCCACCACCGGAAGGAATTGCCTCACTTACCGCCAGCTCTTATTCCCATGGATATGCTCGGAAACAGGAACATTCTTTAGGAAGCGAATCGTTGATGACAGTAGGCCGGGAGGGACAGATGCTACTAAAAAGCCGATTATCGCATGGTTTTAGAAGCCATACTTGACCCATCCGGCCCCTTAAACTCGTGACTTAGCAAATAAAATAGACTATTCCAAACAATTTTCTCATGTCATTACCAGCTACGAATTAGATATGACCGCTGAATCAATGTAACACATCATTGTTTACGGT
>JAOTRO020169835.1:0-12495 GCA_028566515.2 Pyracantha coccinea | reverse complement strand
ATGCATGTTTAGATTTGATTTGAATACCACAGACGGATTGCATGTTTGATATACGCTCTATGTTGGGGGTCCAAGTAGGCATAAATTAGGAATACCTAACCTTCGAAATATGCATGTATAGGTCATAAGTGATTGAGAGAACTATATAGGATTGTTAAGGTGACGGCGGATCCCTAGTGCTTTCTTAATTTGATTTCTATAAAATTCTTTTCTTTGCCTTCAATTTTAATATTGCAGATTACCTTATGTTTATTAGCTAAATTCGTTTTAATTTTAGTAGGTCATAAAATCAATCATCACAAATTTATTCCTTACAATAATTAATTGGATTTTGGTTTGTTCCGAGTTATTTAATAATCCCAGTGAATAACGACGTTGCAAGAACTAATTATACTACAATAACCTTGTCATTCTTGCAAGTATTTTAAGTGTTTTTATTCCTACTTCTGTAGGTGGCAAAAATACCTATCAACTATTTGTATAATAGTTCAGTATTAAAATGATTATGATAATAATGAAATGGCTCTACGATATTGTTCACTTGTTGCTATTTTATGGGCTAAGCCTCACAATGGACAAGCAATGATATATTTCAAATTTGTCTTTGACGAGAATTGAACCTAAGATCTCTCGCTTACAAGTAAAGAAGAATACCACTAAACCGAACCTAAGACCTCTCGCTTACAAGTAAAGAAGAATACCACTTGACCCTAGTACTAAGTGATTGTTGCTATTTGAACTTCCTTTATGTGTTTATGTGTGCATGTAACATGCATGTGCACAGAGAGAGAGAGAGAGAGAGAGTATATGTATACCTGTTGTTTCGAAGCTAGCCATCAGCTGCCCAAGAACAAGTATTACGTAAAAAATGACCACGTTCTTATTAAATTCTTCTTGTTCATCCATTTGCAGAAAATGTCATATTTTTTGCTTATTTACCTTTCCATTGTAAGTTCTCTCTCTCGCCCTCCCTCCCTCCACCTTCGTCCTTGTATTCCACGTACGTACATTGTTACGAAATTCTTATGCTTTATGAGTGACTGTAACTAAAATTTTTGCAGCCCAACATTTGTGAAAATCATCAAGCAAAAGTCAGTTGGAGAATTCAAGCCAGATCCTTATATTGCAACTCTGCTTAATTGTGCACTGTGGTCGTTTTACTGCATGCCGATTGTTCATCCGGATAGCCTGCTTGTCATTACAATCAATGGCACTGTATTTTTTTTATTGAACTCGTTTATATTGCCATCTTCACATATTCTTCTGGGAAAAAACGCGTAAGTCGTATTAACACTAACAACTAAACTGCACGTACGTTATGAGTTTGTAACACTTGTGTTTTTTCTTTCTTTCAGCGAAATATCATCATTGCTCTTCTGGTTGAAGCTGCATTCTTTGCCATTGTGGTATGTATTTCTATGCGTGTAGGCGTACTGCTATTTGGACAACATTTACTGACAACTTACTTCTATTAGAGTGAGGTGGTCACTAAAGACCATCCAAATGCTACATACCAAATGTCTTGAATAAAGTTAATGTGTTGCCTTTCTTGGATGACAGAAAATGGTTATCAAGACGCAGAGTGTTAAGTACATGCCATTTGCCCTCTCGCTAACTAACTTTTGCAATGGAATTGTGTGGCTCATCTATACACTTCTTAAAGTTGATCCCTATATTCTGGTAATGATCGAAACGAACATTTTAATTTACGATAAGAGTTTTGATCCGTATTTTGAAATTGCTTTCTTGATATTTTAACATTTTTGTTTGAACATATTTTGTAGATTCCAAATGGTTTAGGAACTATTTCTGGCTTGGTGCAACTCATCTTGTACGGCACTTACTACCAGACCACGAAATGGGATGAGGAAGATGAAAAGCCAAAATCGGATGTTCAACTTTCCAACGTTTAGAAGATGAGTAATGCTAAGTAGACTAAATTTGGAACTAAATGATAGATCACCAATAAGAAATAAGAAAAACTAATGAAAAGAGATTCACAACTTTGAATCTTAACAAAAAACCAGCTACTAACTTTATTTAATAGTTATGACAAACCCAACATTAAACCAGCCCAATAAAACTCATCCAAACAATTGAGTTTCCGATTATACCTTGACAACACCTTCTCTCGTTTATTTATCTGTTTCACTTCAAATGAAATAAAAAAAGCTTTTGGACGGTTTCTACAAGTTTCTGCATATCTCATGCCATTTTCTCTCTGCTCTTTTCTCAATTTATAATTCCGATCTGATCGTCGACGATGGAGATGACACCACCCTTGTGATCCATGAGGAAGCCAAGGCCAAGAAGAGTTCAAGAAGTTCGCGACGCTCCCGACCAGTCTTCCACTAATAAATAGAGGTTCGAGCGAGTTCTGACAACCATCAGAGATGGCTTAAAGATGGACTCCAAGAGGTACCTGTAACTTTGGTTTCGAATTTGTGAAAAAATGTGGATTTGTATTTCCCAGAAACAAATTACAACTCAATTTTCCTTTTTCCTTCCATATCTTTGCCCGCAAAAGATAACTTTGGTCTTTTATTTCAAGTTTCACATGATTTATTAATATTTAATGACATAATTGGATTATTCATTGGTTATTAGCATTTGGGTGCGAAATATATTGCTTGAAATCTTGAAAATCTGCTGCTAAATATTGGACAAATTCCAGAATTATTATTCTGTTTTTTTTTCTTTGTTTATGGTAGTTAACTTAATTTTTTCATATATTTTTTTGTTATAATTACTGGTTCTTAAAAATTTAGGTTCGGTCCGTCACCATTGGTGGATTCCGTGCATTAAACGTCAGTTTTTTAGCACCACTAGTGGGTTAGAGGCTGCTGCCACTGCCGGCACACAATGCTTTCTACTGTTTTGTTTTTGTGGGCTGTGAAATGTCAAAGAGATTGGGAGATGCTTCTCCAGATTGTTAGAAGAACCAAATTGAACTATACTTAATAATAGGATATGTTTGAACTGCTCTCTCTCCCACTTTCTCCCACCTCACATATGTATTTTGTTTTGACATTATAATCATTATAATCATTCTTGTTACATACTTAAAAAGTTTTTTTCTCTATTTATTTTCTGCATATTTGGGGTCTTCTAGTTTTGATTATGTTGACTATTTCTGGGCTTTTGCAATATTTTACTCATATCTTTTTCTTTTTCAAGTGAATTTTTAAGAAGATGAAATGATTAAGTGTTTGGAGTTTTCTGGTTGCTTTTGATTTGTAGAACTTTTTGTGTTTAAATTAATAAATGAATTATTTTTTAAATATAAAAATTGGTTGGTTTGCAGTAGAATTGAACATTTGAATCTGTTTTCACTTCTTTAACAGTTTGCTGCAAGAAAAGATAAATATGCAAGTCAAATTTGCAATCAAGAACGATGTCACCAAAGTTCCATTTTTCTCCATGAAACTTAAGCATTCAACTTAGCATTCAATTTTTATTTTGATTCGGCCTATGATGCACTCTCAATGTCCTCTTGACTCCTGCAGCTGATTGGAAATACTCCGTTGGTATATCTGAACAACATTTGTTGTGGATGGTTCCGTAGCACGAATTGCTGCCAAGCTAGAGTCAATGGAACTCTGGGCTGGTGTAAAAGGCAGACATATTCTTTGCACTTTCCCCTAAGGGATATTGATTTTGTTGTCCTAATACGAAATAAATCAATACTCAAGGTTAATTCATATTTGATCTTGAATTTGTAAATGCAGGAATGCATATTGTATGATCAAGGTTTTTAATTTTCAGAAATAGTTAGTTATTAATTTAAGAAATAGTGATAGAACCAGTATTCAATTTAATAAATAGTGATAATACTCATGGTCAATTTTTAGAAATAGTAAGTGTTTAGTTTCAGAAACAGTGTAATACTCGTGTTTAGTTCAAAAATGATCCGTGATCAGGTTAAAAAATAGTGAGAATACTCATTTTTAACTTTCAGAAACAGTTAGTCTTCAGTTTTAGATATAGTGTAGTACATGTGCTCAGTTTTAAAAATAGTGCAGTACCCGTGTTCAGTTTCATAAATAGTCAGTGATGAATTTAAGAAATAGTGATAGAACCAGTATTTAGTTTAAGAAATAGTGATAATACTCGTGTTTAATTTTAAGAAATAATCAATTTTCAGTTTTAGATATAATGTAGTACATGTGCTCAGTTTCAAAAATAGTGTAGTACCCGTGATCAATTTCAGAAATAGTTAATGATTAATTTAAGAAATAGTGATAGAACTAGTATTCATTTTAAGAAATAGTGATAATATCTGTGTTTACTTAAAAAAAAGGAGTCAATTTTCAGTTCTAGATATAGGGTAGTACATGTGCTCAATTTTGGAAATATTGTAGTACCCGTGTTCAGTTTAAGAAATAATCAATGATTAATTTAAGAAATAGTGATAGAATCAGTATTCAGTTAAAGAAATAGTGATAATACTCATGGTCAATTTTTAGAAATTGTAAGTGTTTAGTTTCAGAAATAGTGTAATACTTGTGTTTGGTTCAAAAATAATCAGTGATCAGTTTAAAAAAATAATGATAGTACCAATGCTTAATTTAAAAATAGTGGTAGTACTCGTGTCAGTTTCATAAATAGTGTAATAACCGTGTTCAGTTTCATAAATAGTCAAAGTTTAATTTCAGAAATACTGTAGTACCCGTGTTCATTTTTTTTAAAAAATAATTAGTTTAAAAATAGTGAGAGAGAGTGTGTGTTTAAGAAATGGTCAGTGTTTAACTTATAAATAGCTTATATGAAATTTATATTAATCTTACTTTGATTCTATAAATATTTCAATAAGCATTTAACATGATTTTGAATCTTCCTCATTCCAAATCCTTCTTAATTCAATTCCTCTAATTTCTTACCAATTTATAAATTAGTAAATAAGCTATCATTCTCTCTCATTTTAGTTCCTCTATTTCTTTTACAAATTTTTAACGTCATCAATGTAGTTGAAACTCCACTCAAGCCCCATTACCCCAAAAATATAAGACATAACGTGGCTCAAATTCCCTTGAAAGTTGAGACCAATCGAGATTTAATCAATTCAATTTTAGTTATTTATGATTAATGTTCTGCAAGTAGAGTATATGGATATAGCAAATAAATGAGGAAGATGTTGACTGGGCTCTAAATTTAATTAGTAAAAGATAGCATATAGGATGAGGATGATTTTTAATTAAAATAAACTTAGTCCAAGCCTTTTTCATTAAAGCTTCCTAAGAAATAAGTAGGTTAATCAACACTTAAATAATAATGCAATGATTAACTTTCATGTCATTTGGTTTATAAAATTTCGTTTATCCATTTAGTCTCCCTTACATTACCGTTAGAAGACATCCTTCATTTTATATTTTCCCTGAATTGTGAATTTTAATCTCGAATTTGTCAAATCAAATTAAATGTTTCGGATAAATTATTTGCCAATATTTTATGAATGGAAAAACCTTTTAAATTTCAATTGTTACGTTTCAAAAGTGGGCATAGCTCAGCGTTCTAAGGTCGTGGGGAGAATCAATATCCTAAGATAGTTGGGAGAAACATCAGCACATTTATCTGTTATCGGTCCAAATGCTTATCTTAATCGACCAAGAAAAAATGTACATACAGAAAAAAAAAAAGAAAAAAAGAAAATTGGTTCATAGAAAATTTTATTAGAATCGGAGGAAATTAGAAGAAGAAAAGGTGTTTGGAAGGTGAGAAAGTGTTGAGAAAATTCAAGAAGAAGAGAGAGAAGATGGGTCGTTAAACTTCGTGGCGAGGTATTATATTCAATACTTAGGTAATAATTCAGTTATCAACAATCACATTAGTTGGTTCACAAAATTTGATCTCTCTAGCATTACTCATACAAAACATCGAAATTCAAAGTACATCTACTAATAATCAATGCAAACCAACATTACCCTAACTTAGCTTGAAGGAGCAATTGAACACAACTTGAAAACTTTTACTTGTCCAAATGACAATTAAGGTGAAGCATGGTCACTAACACAAATCTCTTTATGATAAAGAGATTCACCTTGTAAGTTCATTATTACGGGCATTTCATACAAAGGATTGAATTAATGATGTATATAATACTTGAATTATTGATGTAGAAGCTGCATGGTTGGTCCAAATACATATGTAAATAACACAATAGAGAGATTTGGGAAAGGGATTTCATGCATCGCCTTTTGCGTTTTTATTAGTGGTTTGAACCGGAAAAATTCGGTTAGTTCAGTTTTACACATTTTTTTTCTCGATCTCTGTAAAACAACGCACCCATCTATTAAAATTTGGTTTCGGTGTTATACATGTATGACTCAAAAAAAAAAAAATCCTTTTTCCACTTGGTTGCCCTCGATTGGTTGTTGGAAAGCCACTAAAATATATGTAAGGGACGATCTATTCTCTCTCTCACTCTCAACTCATCTCATCGCACACTTAGTCGCACAGGCCGACAAACTCAAAGCTCCGGCACTGACCACCTCATACAGTCTGTGTTATAATTCTGACTGCCCCATGGAACTTGTTCTTTGATGCATGATAGTGTTTAGTAAACTTTTATGTAAAACAGTTGTGACTGTGTGAAATGACCAAAAAAGGTATAATGCTAGATGTGCCATTAATTTAATTTTCTTAACAAATAAAGATGAATTACTAAATATGCTTTATTTTTTTAACATTGCTCACTGCTTGAGTCTTAATATTGTTAATTAACTTGACCATTGGAGATTCTTTGGCCACTATCATGTTGATACATTGAGCTCATAATAGACAACTACCAGTACAATTTGCTATTTTCTTACAAGTGGTGGATTACTCCAATAGTTAAGGCTTTCATGTTCAACTCACTGTGTCCTGGACTCACCACGTCACTACCAGTACAGTTCACAGCCAAGTTTGAAACTCACTCCTAGTTCAGATTTAGTGTAGACCACTGCTCGGATAAAAACAAAACAACCAACCTTTATTACCTCAAGCTTGCAGTTGGAGGATGAATCCAATTCAAAAATAACAAATAACATTTGGGATAAAGAATTAATTTTACTAGTTACATTTTTAACACACCAAAACTAGATTACCTATGTGGGCGAATCAATTCAACCAAAAACGATAGATTACAATGGATTACACTTGCCCATGCCTTGATTATATCTAAGAATGATCTGGCTCAACTATTTGTCTGTGATCCGTTGGTACACCGGCATTCATTTCCCTAAGCTGCTCAATTACGCCAGGTAGATGATTCTATAAGCATGCAATTACAATGCACGATCAAACGAGATATAAACATTCAAAATAGCAACAATCAATTGACTTGAAAGAACATAGACAATAACGAGAAATCGAATCCCATTCACTTTAAATTAAACACAAACCAACACAATTAGGAATTGTACCTCGCCTAAAGATCATCAATCAAACAAAATAAAAGCAACCCATTAATCTTACCACCAAACCATGGCGACGGCAATCAGCAGCGTCCATTAAGATTAAAACACAAAATTCAAAATTTAACGATCACACCAAAATCAATCGATTGCAGAACAAAAACAAGAAACCAAGAAAAACCCAGAAATGATTCGATCCCAATTCTCCAAATTAACCAAAGAACCTCAGAATTGACAAATCGATTCAATACAAGAACAATTACAAAAAAAAAAAAAGAATTGAATTGAATCGAGCTGTGGGATTTAGAAACTTGGGATAGGTCGATTTGGGGATGAAATTTAGACTAGGAAAATCAAAATTAGCACACAAATCAAAATGGTATTCACAGGCAATAAAGAACAATGCACAGATAAGAGAAATTAAAAATATGTAAGTATGAAAACGACTACCTCTTGCTTCGCTTTCTCTCTCTCTCTATATCTCTCTTTCTCTTCAGCGATTCTCTCTCTCTCCGACCTCTTTTAGGGTTTGTTTCCTCCACAAACCCTAATTTTCCCCCCAATTGTTTCCTCCATCCCCAGTTTTTTTTTTCCCGACACCCATACACTTCATCCCTTCACTCTTCCCACCCATCTTTCACTCACTCTCCCCATCCCTAAATTTAAAAATGCAAACGAATAAATAACGAAATTTTAGACAAGGGAAGCTTACCAGAGGAAGGAGGGAAGGCGACGGCGAGAGAATGAGGGAAGGCGACGACAGTGTCTGTGGCGTTGAGACCGACGGAGAGAAAGGAAAATGAGGAGGAGGAAGAGGTGCAGTGGCAGGCAACAGAGGAAGAGGGCATGTGAGAGAGAGTCTGTTTTGCGAGAGGGTGTGCGAGAGAGAGAGAGTCTGAAAGTGTGTGTAAGGCAGGAGAAAGGAGAAAGGAGGGAAATGATGGCAAATTGAAAAATTCATTCAAAAGATTACCGTAGCTCCGTGTTTTTCAGATAAGCAGCTTTTTGAAGCTGCAAAATGCAGTTTCCTGTTTTTACATTTTTTTTTTTTTCATCTGAAATTTTGAAATAAAGTTGATTTGGAATGTTTATCAAACACCAAAAACTTTTCTAGTTTTTTTTCGTACTAGGTTTTTTTTATAAATTATCTCAATACCAAATCAAATAGGTAATTAATAAAATTTCTCCACAAGCATGGAATCCAACTAAGAAATCAAATCATAAGTTGTACAAATATGGACACAGATAAGGTCACACGAGACACGATAAATCTCAAAAACTAAAAACACAGACATGGCTAAAACACTATGGTTAAAATATATTAGATATTACATATCTTCAAATTAAGAGAAATGCTAACTTTTTTCTCAATTCCCACTCATCTTCATCTTTTAACATGTAGAATACACTCACACAATTCTATACATTAAACTAAAAATTAATGTTGTAAATGACGATTTTGTTCCCTATATACCCTTATAGTTATTTTAAAAAAAATAAAAAACACAATAAAATATTGAAAATTGGGACCCACCAGCTAAATTATAAATTACATTTTCCTTCCTCTCCCTCTTTCTTTCCCAATCTTTCTCCTCTGTTTTCCTCCCCGAGGGATTTAGATCCTCTCCCCGGATCCGCTCCCTAGGGCTACTGAGGATCAATGCACAATGATCATTCATCAAAGATCTTGCGATCATAATTAAATGATTTTTATGCAAAATTAGACTACTTTACTTTTAAAAATATAAAAAATATTTAATTATGACGGTACGATTTTTTATGAACCATCTTCGTGCATTGATTTCCAAGATCCCCAAAGAGGGGATCCGAAGAGGATCCAAATCCCTCCCGATCATCTGCTATGGCTCAACACAAATTCAGAAAGCCCAATTTGACAGGAAATTCAAACCCCACTAACCAATGAGCTACATATGCTCACTCTCCTAAATCTTATCTACTGTGCCTTAAATTCACTCTGTTGTGGAGATGGTGTTAGATTGAATTGAAAAGTTTTCAAATTTCACTAGCTAATACAAAAACTACATACTAAATTAGAAAAACCTCATTTTATTTTCGTCTTAGGACTAAGTTTGAATTAAGACGGCTTTGCAGTTTAGATTATGTACTTGCCGCATGCATGTAGTTTTTTCTTCAAACATATGAAAAATTGTCATGTTTGCTATACAATTACCTCTTCCAGCCTCGGAAAATCCAAGTTTTTTTAATATAAAAATCATTATTATAATTATATAGAATTTTTCTTACTATATGAAATCCACACTTTTGGCTTAATCCACTGGGATCATAAGAATGCATTGAGACTTTTACCTCATTTTTTACAAAAAATACCATTGGTAACATCTTTAAAGGTGGCCTACCTGGTTTTCTAACAGGCTTAGTAACATGTCTAGATATTTGAGATGAATTCGCCCAAAATCGCAGGAGGAGAGGTTAGATTTGAAAATGCTTAAAGAACCCTCTCCAAGTCCCTCGAATTAGAAAGATTTCGTAGTGCATTTTAAGAATTCACAAATTTCACATTTCTCTCTAAGATTTTGAAGAATGGGTCACTAAAAAATTTACATGAAAATATCTAGAAATTAAACTCCATCAAAATCCATAAATTTCGAAAAACCAATCAAGACTTCAAAATCAACTTCAACGCAAAAAAAGCAATCTCACAATTCCACAATGTCATGAATAAATCCAATTATATCATTAGTATCCTCTTATGTGAAAAACTTCCACTTCCTTTCTAATAACTTAGAGCTATTGTAAATTTTTCATCAGGGGTTGGTCAAGGGACTTACCTACATTCTTATTTAATCTTTTTCGTTGAGTTTACTAAAAATATTCAATTCAATGATGAAAAGTTTTAAAGAGATATTGATAGTTTAATTAAAAATAATATATTTGTAGATAGTAAGATGATGTAGAAAGAAATTTTTTTGGGTTCATATTCACTTATCAATGTAAAAAGAAAAGAAAAAAAAAAGAGAGAAAAAAGACCAAGACTTCAAAGTCTATAAGTCAACAAGTCAACCCAGCAATATCACAATTCCACAACCTAACGCTACATTTACAATGGCCTGAAGAATTTAATGGCAACCCCAGAGAGAACGTAATCATATCTTTTCAGAATATATTTTCTTGTATACATGTATAATCATGATCAAAACAATCCTCAACCATATTCTTTTACTTTTTTCCAATTCGCTGGCTAATGGCCATGCCTATAAAAGCCACCCAAACCATTCTCAGTTGTCCAATTGTTCTTAATTACTTTCTCTGCTGCTTAAGCTTAGCAAATTGTGTCTGGAAAATGAAAGCTTTGCTCCAATATTTCTTCCTCTTATTCTTGTTCAATATCTTCACTATCACTACTACCTGCGCTAATACCATCCTTGCAGTTCAACACCAGCAATTGTTGTTGCTCAATTTCAAGAAAACCCTTACATTTCATGATTCTTCTCCTACTCCGTCCAAGTTCATATCATGGAATTCAAGTACCGACTGTTGTTCTTGGATGGGTGTTACTTGCAGTACCAATGGACATGTTGTTGGTCTTGACATTAGCAACCAATCTATCTCTGGTGGGATTGACAATTCGAGCAATCTTTTGATATTCAACAGCTTCAAAGCCTCAATTTAGCAGTTAATATCTTTACTATGGCTCTCGCATTCCATCTGCAGTTGGAAAGCTTGCAAACTTGAGGTACTTAAATTTATCATATAGCTATTATGACGGCGAGGGGAAAATTTTCAGTTGAGATTTCACAATTGACAAGGTTGGCTATCCTTGATATTTCTCAATCTTACAATCTGTGGTACAGGCCATTTGAGAGCCCTAATTTAAGCATGCTCTTTCACAACCTCATGGATCTCACAGAGCTATATCTTGATGGTGTGAATATATCAACACAGGGGAATGAATGGTGTCAAGGGATATCATCTTCACTCCCAAACCTGAGGGTGTTGAGCTTGTCTAACACTCTTTTTTCAAGTCTTGTTGATCAGTCCATCACCAAGCTACAGTCTCTATCCGTGATTCAATTGGATCGTAATGATATCTCAGGTCCAATTCCAGGATTCTTTGCCAACTTTTCAAACATGAGGGTGTTCAGTTGGGGTGGTAACAATATCTCTGCTCCAGTTCTAGGGTTCTTTGCCAATTTTTCGAAGCTGGCTTCCTTACGTCTTAGTAGTTGTTCATTGCAAGGAACGTTTCCAAAAGAGATCTTTCAGGTACCTACTCTGGAAATTATTGACCTTTCATTTAATGAAGAACTTCATGGTTCCTTGCCAGAATTTCCAAATAATCGATATTTTCGGTCCTTGGTTCTAGGTTTCAAAAACAATTCAGGGTTATTGCCACAGTCTATAGGCAACCTCAAGTTTTTGGAAACAATTGATCTTGTAAACTACAGTTTCAATGGTCCAATCCCATCGCCTCTCTTTTCTATTCCCTTGTTGGTGGAACTAGTACTTTCCCACAATCGATTCTTTGGTCATCTCAGTGAGTTGTCTAACGCCTCTTCCAACTTAGTTAACCTTGATTTGAGTTTTAATAATTTGGAAGGTCCAATTCCTGCATCTATCTTTAATTTTTGAGGGCTTGGAGAACTCTCTCTTTCTTCAAACAATTTAAGTGCCTTTCCTTTCAACGGTCATTGACATCTGAAAAATCTGACCTTCATTGATCTTTAGTACAATAGCTTGCTGATTTTGTATAATGGTCACTGTTCTAAAAATCCCCGCCTAGCGCTGCCTAGGCCCTACCTAGGCGCTAGGCGGCTAGCACCGTCTCGATTAATGCCTAGGCATTTGAAAATTAAGAAATGGCGCCTAGACTTGCTAAGGCACTGTCTAAACCGCCTAGCCTGCCTAGACCCGCCTAAACACCCGCCTAGGTCGCAACTCACTTAGATAGAAAATAAATAACTTTCATTTTGCATTTTGTTTTTTTTTTCTTTCAATAAATTGTAAGAGACTTGTTGCATACTTAAATGAACACACATTATATTCTTATTTCACATGTTTTCATTATGTTCCAATACTTCATAATATATATGCATTCTATTTTGTAGTTTATGATGAAATT
>JAOTRO020169827.1:0-12497 GCA_028566515.2 Pyracantha coccinea | reverse complement strand
CTTGACTATCAAGAAGCTGAGAAATCATTGAAGCCAACAATGGCATGGAAGAGTTGAATAAGCCTCCGCCATTAGCTTCATTCGAAGACTTATGCCCAAGGGATTACAAACGGAAGTACCTCCCGAACGAGGATTCCATGGCTCTTTGGCTCGCTTCTACAACCCATTTAATCATGAAAGACATTGCCTGAAGCACACCATGATTACTTCCATGAATGAGTGCAATTCTGAAGTTTATAAATTCGATTGAATTTTGACTAGAGAATACTTCTCTCGTCCTTCCTTGTTTCTAACTCACTCCTGAAACAGCAGTGTAGAAAGCAGAAGTTTACCAAATTCTTGGATCTAATTACTACCACAAACATGAGAGAAAGGTATAGACCCATCTTCAGTTGGAGTCTACAAACGGTATCGACCCAGTTTAGCTGGAGTCTACCGAATAGCTTAACCCAGTTCGGTCAAAGCCTACCAAACGGTGATGCCCTGCTTCGGCAGGGCTACACCTAAGGGCATGCTCTGCTTTGGCAGAGGTGCACCGAACGGTATTACTCTACTTCGGCAGATACTTACCGAACATACCCCTTTAGCTTCAGCTAGAGCCTACCGAACCCAATTCGGGTTTGTCTTTCTCACAATTCAATTTCGAGTTTGTTTTTACAATATATGGTAGAATCAGGGCCTACCAAGGTGTGGCATCACACTTGAAGCGTGATCCTTAGAACCTAAGGCCTAAAACTTCAAGAATAAGGGATAATTTTCCCAAACCGTAACTCTGCATAATCTATTTTCGTCTCGATGGAATAGATCATTGGTTATGTTCTTGTTTGTGCCCCTACCAATGTCGTTAAGGAGTACCATTCTCGTAGTCAATATGTGAGATTAATTTTGCTCCACCAAATATCATTGGAAGAGCAGAATTTTGACATGAATAGCTTAGTTGGCCGAATCCACCACAGTAACTTTGGTTTACTTTGTGAACATTTTTCCATGTTCTTGGATTCAAGTTTGGAGTCTGTTTTAAGTTATGGATAATCTTATTGATATTGTCCTCGAATATGAGGTAATTGAATCATGTTTCTTGTATATATGTGACTAAATTCAATTAAACACGTGAGTATGTAGGAATGTGGGAAAGTTAGTTGTTTGGATGAATGCGATACTACACACATTAACTTTACACCTAAATCACATCTCTAGCAACGACTTTAGGTATATCCAACTGGATTAATAGCATTAGCACGCTCCTCGTTGTATGAATGGTACTGAATTACCATTTAAGGGACCTTATATTCTCCCCATCGTTGAGTTTTAAAGGATATTCGAGTTGACAATGATCATGAATGAAACCACTAAAGAAAATAAAGTGAAATATCTTTGCACCACCTCCAAAAATGAGCCTGAAGCTTTGATTTGGGGTCAATGGGTTGTCTCCCAACTAGGAACACAACACATATGGCCGGCCTGGAGCCTGGTGATTGAGCAGTTTACTTACCTTAGCACGACCTTTTGGGACGCTTAGGTCGAACAATGATGCCACGACGCATCTCCTTACCCGAAGTAAGGATCTTGTGCCTACAAGCACACTTTGCCAAGCTTGCTTATTAGGGAAATTTGATTTTTATATCATCCCTTGCAAAGATACGAAACGAGTGGATTCAAGAGAATATATGTGGACTAATCCAACCAAAATGCGGACTATATAAATACTTATGGTTTTGGTTGATGAATCGAAAAATTGGTCACATGTTTGTCCACACACATTGCTGCTAAACCCCCTGGCCGAATTAAGGGTTCACCACCCTACTTATCCCTTAAAGTCCAAGAGACTGGATAATGTTGGAGAGTTTATATCGGTAGTTTTCAATAAAGTATTGCATGTATTTTGAGTTTATAATTGAACATTGAATTCCCATGTTCACCCCCAAATAGCCTTGCGTAGCGATCATAAAGGGCAATTTAAATGATTGCCCGGACCTTTGGTGAACGTACCAAGTTTTCGGTTTCTGCCTAGGGCTATACAATCTTGTACACAACTATATTGGTTTGCCTTGAGGCCCATTGCCACCCAACCTATTTGACGTTACAGTTGGTTACTAGGTACGAACCTGACGTTTTTCATATTTATGCATTTGGGTATGCATTCCATGTGCCAAGTTGCACCGCCGCAATGTACCAATATGGGTCCTCAAGGAAGGCTGTGAATCTTTGTCAATTATGATTCTTCTTCACACTAGCTCTCTTAAAGCCCTTGCATGCGATATCTTTACCACTCATTTACGGGTTATCACTTTAATGAGATAGTCTTCCTGCCATTAGGGGGAGATAAGAACATCAACGTTCCTGTAGAACGGCACGAAGTTATGTGGACGTTGCCCATTATGTCTCATCTCGATCCCCATACCGCACAAGTATGATAAGCAAGTGCGATCAATTAGCTTTCAGAATGTTGCTCCAGACGCATTCCTCTGACCTAGCTAAAGTGACGAGATCATATACCAGCTGCAAACATACCTGCAAGGATAGGCATACTTAACGGATGCCGAGTCAACATCCCTGGAGGGTGTGCCACCCCTGTTGGACTGTTTGGACGCCCATGTTGGACGGTCTAGTACATCGAAAAATAGCCAATCAATTTGTCTTGGCCTGGAGCATGATAGATCAATCGTTTCGTAGGATTCACTTGCCTAGAAGAGGAAGACACGACCCAAAATGAATCTATACTTGATCGCCATCTCAAATCATTTCCATCTCATGAGATTCATCCTCTCGAGACTTGAAGTTCTTGGTCCAGTATACTAATTTGGATGAGTTAATGGAACTGAAATGAGATTACCATTGATGATGTTTTCACTTATATAGTAGCTACCGACATAAATGAAAAGCAATAATATCAAACCATGTTCCGTTGATTAAGTGACACAGTAGAATTGATTGGGCAATCGAAATTACAATCCAGGTTAAATTCCTTACCAAAATGTGTTTTGGACCTGTCGTTCCTACACTACCCAAGGTAACCCTGTTGTGTTATAAGTAAGAAAGGAAGCAGTATGAGATGAATGAAATAGTGTGATATGATGCATGCCTTACGATGCACGATTTCTCTTAAACGTCTTATGATTGATTGAAGCATTATGCAATGTGGTTAGGATTTTCTCCATGGGGATATAAATGTGGAGATTTACATGTAAGTTCCCCGAAGAATTACATGGACTGGTTCAAATAGTTCTAAACCATAGAACACCCTTTTAACTTGTTTGAGGCGTTCACTTTTGGATTGAAGTAATCTGACAGATGTGGTATACCCGTCTATGTGATTATTTGATCAGTTAGCGATATGAATTATGCCTTTGCATGTTAAACTATGAAGTCTTATTCTGAATTGCTAGAGTTATAGTTTATGTCGTTAACATGAATCTCACTAAGACTCTAGAAGAGCTTGAGAAAACTGCCTCACACCTGAAAATGGAATTTTGAGATGAAGGATCTTGGGAAAACTTGTTTATGCCTTGACCCGAAGTTGAAGCATTGTTTTGACGGTATTTTGGTCTACCAGTCGAACTACACCCTTAAGGTATTACTTTTGAGTATACATGTGATCGTCCATACGTATATGGAAATGAGACCCTTGAAGAGGTTATGGAGCCTGAAATTCCATATCTAAGTTCAACTTTGCATTTCATTGTACTTAGCTCATTGCATTAGGACAACTCCTTTGATGTTGATCTATTGGTAAAGATGCAGCACCGCGCTTACACACAACCACTGAATTGGTATTAAAGACGTACGTTGAAGGTACTACAAATTTGGGCAAATCCCAACGCATCTCGAACGGATCCAACCCCCCTAATCCTTGGAATGATGCTTGCCTTGTTTGATATGCTGATGCAAGTTACTTATCAAACCCGCACAAGGCAAAATCCCCATATGGTTATGCCTTTACCGTTAGGGATATCGCATTATCTTGGAGGTCCACAATATGATCTTAGTTGTGAAATCTTCGAATCGTTCCAAGACTCACCTTACTTCACTACGCCACAAGTGAGACATGGTTAGGAGTGCTTGTTGAGTATATTCGAAGTACTTGCTGTTTTCATCCATTGTTGAGTCCCAACGATGATCCATGAAGATTATGCAACATGTATCAACCCGACTAAGCCATGATACATCAACGAAGTCAACACCAAGACATATTGCGTCTACATCTACATCAGCAAAGCATCAGGAGATTGAAGTCATGCAAGCCGATCCCAGACAACCATGCCGACTTTTACATGACGTCACAGCCGAAATCAACCTTCTAGAAGCTTGTTTGAGGAATTGGTATGCCTAACTATTCGTATGCAATGCTGAAGTTATGTCAAACTCAAGGGGAGTATCCAAAATGATACTCATTTGATCTTAATGTACTCTTTTTCCCTAGGAATTAGGAGCATTTTCCCCACTAGGTTTTTGCTACCTAGCTAGGTTTTAACGAGGCACCCATCTTGGGTTGGTCATACCCTTGTGAGCTATTCTACTTGCGTTCAAAAGACGTATAGTTTTGACTTAATGAAACTTCTCACTTTTCTCCTTAGCTTATGGGTTTTCTTCCACCTTGGGTTTTACCATAGCGAGGTTTTGTGAGTTTTACCTTTTATGCATTCTTCCATTGATTTGAGACTCGCATTCGCTCATTGTGCCGACGACTTCATCAACTGTACTTGCTTCATCGCTGAAGACCTGATGCGTTGTTCACTTGAGTATTTACACACTCAAGGGGGAGTGTTGCACTCCTATTAGATTAGGAATGTGATTGTGTAAATCCTAGTGTATTTAGGGATACCTTTGAATATTCCGTTTAGTAGTTAGTATCCTATTAGAGTTGTAATCCTAAAAGGGTAATGAATTAACCTTCCCTACTACTATCAATAAAGGCACAATGGGGTGGAATAGAACACATCTCATAATTACACATCTCTCTCTTCTCTCTCTATGGCCACCATAATCGTTCAGTAAATTATGCCTACAACAATATATTTATTTTATATAAATTTTTTTTAAATGGAATTAAACTCTAACAAACTGGATTAGGGATACTTGGATCACACTCCATACAACACTATATATAAGATATAATATAGCTCCAGTGGTAGATCTAGAATTCGAATGCCGGGTAATCCAATGTAAAAGTTCCAAAAGTTCTAAGATCAACCATCTTTCTAAACATCATCAGTTTCTATTGAATTTGGTTCACATCTCTATTTTCTTTTAAATTTGATTCATATGAATAAATCAAGATTAAGCTCACATGTGCAAAAACCAACAAATGCCCCCAACATCATAACGCAATAATGAATTTCAAATGATAAAATTGGTTAACATCACAAGTATACACATAAATTTAAATGTTTTAACGTCTAATTATAAATTAGGACTCGGAGTTAAGATTACAAAACTTACATGAATTTAGAAGAAAATTGAATTAGGTGGTGGCACGGCAAGTGGTAGTGGAGAGGGGTGGTGGTGCGGTGACTAGCGGAGTGGGGGATTGGGAAGGTTGCATACTGTGTCTGGGGGATTTGGAAGGTTACATATTGTGTCTGGAATACTGGGTTTGTAAAATTAATTTGGGAGTTATTTATTTTATTTATTTATTATTTTTTTAACAAGCGATATTATCTATACTAAAAGGGAGGGGACGGGCTTAGTCGCACAATGGACTAGCAATAATTTGGTTCAAATTCGTCCTTGGCGAGAATCGAACCTAAGACCTCTCACTTACAAGTGAAAAGAAATATCACTAGACCATAGTACTAAGTGACAAATTAATTTGGGAGTTAAACATTGGGAAAGTTAGAAAGAGTTCCAGGGTTTGTAGCCTGTACGAAAGAGAGGTTTTTTTTTTTTTTTTTTTTTTTTTTTTTAACTCTTTTTATAATGACATGGCTCAAAAGGTTAAAAAGAAATAGAATTAAAACCTCATCTTCTTCCTCATTTATAACCTCCTGCCTGCACATCTATGGTAAATGACCTCTCCACCAACACCGCTTAGCCCGTTGGAAGGTCCCCAATAGTCGATAAGAGGTGTTTCTTCCGAAATTTGGAGAGTCCTAGGACCACCCGGGTCTTTATGTTGATTCGCTCATGCGTAGAACCATAGAATTTGAAATTAAACCCTAAACACTATCACCACCAAAACATGCCTAAACCCTTCACCATGAGATATAAAAAAATTTATAACTCAAAAACCCTAAACCCCTTGGCAACCATTCTCCCCTATGAAATTCCTCTTTGGCTTGCTTTCCAGAAACAACATTTTAGGCCTCTTTTTAAAATGATTTTATTATGTTGCAGGGTAGTAAGCAATTCATATTAAATACTTGGTACTAGGTTTCTCTGGTATTAACATTTTATTTTTTATCATTCAAAAAAGACGATTCAAATTTAACACATTTCTACATCAGAAAACATAATTCAAAGACAACAAATATTCCCAAAGAGAAACATTTCCATTCTAGAATAGAAGTACAACCGTGATTGTGGCTAGTGAGGTAGGAATAGAAATAGAATGGTGCTACCAAAACATATGATACTTTCAATAATTTTAAACAAATATCTAACTGTTACAAAGTATAAAACATCCACTATTTCAAATCGGAGCTTTTTAAAGTACTCTGGAGTCCTGGATACAAATCGGAGCTTTTTTAAATACTTCAAAATATAAGATATGTTGAAAATTGTGACTGTTAGATCTTTGTTTAAAATCGATACTCTGGAGCACCAAAAACTTTGCACCCAAAAACCCCTAAACACCAACCTATATGTACGACGCGACGACACCCCCCTTTACTGTTCCCTTTTCAGTCTACATGGCCACCGGAGTCTCACCCGAAGAAGACGACGGAATCGTCTCGGTCTCCGAGCAACGCCGCGAGTTCATGGAAGCCAAAGCCTTAGAGTTCGACATGGATCCCGCCTTCCACATCCAACTCCAAGAGGCCCCTACTGCCTCCCTCATCCTTTAACCCTCCTCCTTCTCTGCCTAATCCCTGGAAAAATATGCTGTTCCGATCATCCCTGAAACTCCAACCATCGTCTCCATCCAGTCCAGCGAACTCGCAAGGCTGGAGCTGATAGCTACCAACCTGAATCCGGTAGCTCAACCTCGACAAGTTGCAATAATAGAGGATAAGCGAAATGAGGAAGGAGAGCACATAAAGTGTGCTTGATATTTTTTTTTTCTTTTCAAATAATCGTTACAAAATCAAAAGAGCCATTGCTCCATTTGTCAGGGCCACAAAGTGCCAGCCCAACATTCCACTAACAACTTTAACATGACAAAACAAGCAAACAAAGGCTAACAACCAAATTACTTAGTGATCAAGCATTCACTAATTCGAAGACCCTAACATCACTCCCCTTATGACAAACTTGTACTCAAGGTTCAAGCTTGAAATCTGGAAACTTAATCTTGAACTCGGTCTTCCCAAGTGGCGTTCTCAGCAACATCATCCAACCAGTGTATCAGCAATTGGACCCTAGCTGCTTGTCCCTTCTTATAAATCCTTCGAGCCAATACTGCATGAAGCACTGAGTGTGACAACCCACCTTCATTTACATCAGGTAACACAGTTGATGGTTCAACCAAATTTCCCAAGTGTTTCTTGAGGGAACTGACATGGAAGACTGGATGAATTTTTGTTCCTCCAGGTAGTTTCAATTTATAAGCTACTATTCCAATTCTTCCCACAATCTCATAGGGACCAAAAAACCTGGGTTGCAAATTATGGAATGAGTGAGCATTCATGGCTTGCAATTGGTAAGGGACAAGCTTGAGGTACACAAAATCCCCAACAGAGAACTTTTTTTCAGACCCGTGCTTATTTGCCTGCACCCTTATCCTGTGTTGAGCTACTTCCATGTTGCTCTTAAGAACGGACAAGATTTTATCCCTATCCTTCAAACATTGCTCTACTGAGTCCAATCTGGCTGTACCAATCTCATGAGAAACCACCATAGGAGAAGGGTATCCATACAACAGTTTAAATGGAGTGAACTTGGATGATGAATGATAAAATGTTATAGTTCCATTCTGCCCATGAGGGCCATTCCACCCATTTCTTAGGTTGAGTACCAGTAAAGCACTTGAGATAGGTTTCTACGCATCAATTGAGCACTTCAATTTGTTCATCACTTTGAGGGTGATAACCTGAACTCATGCAGAGTTTAGTCACTCACAATGGTAGAAGGCATACCATGGAGTTTAAAAATGTGGTCCACAAAAACCTGAGCAATTGAGGCAACAATGAAGGGATGTGACAAGGCTACAAAGTGAGCATACTTAGTGAACCTGTCAACTACTACAAATATCAGACTTTCCCTTGCACAATGGTAACCCAACAATAAAATCCATACTTATGTCATTCTAAATTTGTTGGGGAATGGGCAAGGGTTGAAGCAGTCCAGGTGGTGGTATTGTCTCGTACTTGTTCTGTTGACAGATTTGGCATTCTGCCACAAAAACTTTGATATCCTTCTTGAGACCTTGCCAATAGAAACCCCTTTTGATTATCTGATATGTCTTCAGTACCTCATTGTGCCCTGCAGCAAGAATGGCATGAAGTTGATTCATAATTTTTGCTTTCCATAGTGATGTATGGCTAAGTACCATTCTTAACTTGTACTTAAGAAGGCCATTATCAACCTTGTATTTGTGGTTACTGTCATCAGTAGTAGGACAAGAAGAATTTGCCTTGAAAGACTGTATTTTAGACTGAATCCAGTCATCTTTCTCATTATTCATTCTCAGATCATTTAACCACCCAAAGTAGGGGATGAGAAATAGCTAGGCAGTTCATATTCGTACTTGGTTCTACTTCCACTCCATTATTTTGATCAGGTGTGTCTTGGAGCCTAGAAAGGGCATCAGCTACCAAATTCTCAGAACCTTTTCTATAATGGATCTCATAATCGAACCCAAGCAACTTTGAGACCCATTTTTGTTGGAATGGGGTATTTGCTCTCTGACTCAAGAAGTACTTAAGGCTGATGCGATCCTTCTTTATAATAAAATGCCTTCCTTGCAGGTTATTTTGCCATTTTTTTTATGGCATGCACAATATCAATTAAATCTTTCTCATAGATGGACAAGGCCTGATTCTTGGGTTCCAATGACTAGCTAGTGAAAGCTATTAGCTTCTCTTGTTGTTGGAGCACTGCACCAATGCCAACATCAGATGCATCACACTCAATATCAAATCTCAGAGAGAAGTCAGGTAATGCCAACACCTATGGAGATGACATAGTTTCTTTAAGAGTTTGAAAGGCCTTGGTTGCTTCAGTTGTCCATATGAAATTGTCTTTTTTAGTGAGCTGGTGTAGTGGATGGCAGATCTTGCCATACACTGGAACAAATATCCTATAGTACCCTGTAGGTCCCAAAAAATCTCTAAGTGCCTTGACAGTAATGGGAATAGGCTAATCCAGGATTGATTGAATTTTGGAGGGGTCAGCTTCTACCCCATTCCTTGAGACAATATGTCCCAAGTACTCAATTTTGTTTTGTCTAAATGCAAATTTCTGCATTTTTACATAGAGCTGATGTTGTTGTAATAAACCAAAAGTAACCTGCAAGTGATATATGTGATCCTCCCAAGACTTGATATATATCAAAATGTCATCAAAGAACACTAAAGTAAAGTGTCTCAGGTGAGGCTTAAAGATATCATTCATAAGGTTTTGAAAAGTAGCGTGGAGCCAAAAAATAATCAAGAAGAATATGGAGGTGACATGTGGATTCTTGGGTGAAAGGACAAAATTACCCTTGAGGCACATCGGAATTCCTACTCGCGAGTAGTGAACAATCATCCTTCAATCAAGTCAAAAGTGCCCAAAATATTTATTTATAACCTATTTCATCCATCCTCATCATATCTTCTCCACAAGGTAACCCCCAAATCATTCCTCGTTTTATTATATTAATTAATTATTCCATTAATTAGCTACTTAACTATAAATCAAGAACCTAACCCATAAAACCATCCAAGTGGCGGGTTCTTCCTTTTCCAAGGGGACCGGCCACACCCTTATATAAAGCCCCACATTCTCTCCAAAACTCAATCCTAACTCAAATCTCGCGCTCGGAGTCTACCACACTTCCAATGTTCAAGGTCCAAGCTCCTCATACCTAAATGGAAAACAACACTTGTCTCGACAAGTCATAGAGTTGACAAGCGCCCTTGCACAGCAGACAACCTTGGTGAATTAGCCTTGCAGCGCACTGATCCAACGTGCCCCAGACGAGGTGTCCCGAAGTAGTACAAGGGCAGACAAGGAACCTCTCCAGCAGCATCCCAACAAGCAGCCACTTAACCAGACACAAACCAAGCGTTTGGGCAGTGTATACTCCGAACTGGGCTCCCGAGATAGCGTATACTCCCGTCTTATCTTGCGGAGGAGCCTGCACTCTCAGTCAAGCCCACAGACGAGCATAAATTCACGGTTGGGGTCACACTCTGATAATCAACATAAGCAACCTTCCAAGCAAAGTGTTCATTTGCGGCTAGGCCCGCAAAGAGCATCATCCACCTCACATCAGAGTAGGCAGCACGACGAACTGATAGAAGCAATCACTCAATCCAGCTCAAGTTCAACCGGCAGCTACGAATAACTCGCTCGCTTGCTAGGAACGTACCACAAGCATCACATCTGCGGCATAGATGAGCAAAACACATGGAAGAGCAGCCTAGACCAGCAAGTCACGACTAGAGGCAGCTGAGAGCTCCGCTACCCTTAACAAAGGCAAATTTAGGAAGAAGTAAAGAGGTTCCTGACCAAGCGATTACTCGATTTCCAACACAACGAGGTCATTGATGAGGCACTACAACGGGTCATGACCCATATAAGCAGGTCACCCTTCACGGACGAGATTGAGTAGGCAGAGCCTCCACACAAGTTCAACATGCCACATTTCACATCTTTTAAAGAAGATGAAGACCCGAAGAGACACCTAAAGCATTACTGAAGCACAATGATCCTTTATCGAAACAATGTCGATCTTATGTGCAAGATATTCACCACCACTCTACAAGGCAAGGCGCAAGATTGGTTCTACACCCTGCCGCCATAATCCATTTAGAGTTTCGATGAACTTTCTTTGGTTTTCACCAAAGAATATTCATCATATCGCTCGATCAAGAAAAAGTTCGACCACTTGTTCAATATCAAAAAGAACCCAAAGGAGTCGCTTTGCGACTAGAGCAGCCTTCCAAAAAAGACTTCCAGTAGACACCCGCTGTTTGAAAAATTAATCATGGAAGAAAATCTAACTCTGGCAGACTCTTTTGCTCTGGCAAAGAAGCATGCACTTTGGGACGAAGCACGCCGATGCACATTCAAGGACTTGAAGAAGTACCTGACATCACCTTCATACTATCCAAACCAGAAGCAACTGGGGACTTATTCGCATGTTTGACGGTATATGAAGCAGCAATAAGCTTTACCATCATATGAGAAGAGCTGGGGGCCCAACTACCTGTATTCCATAGTTCAAAAGCTCTCCTCGATGCTGCCAGAAATTCAAAAAATAACTTTGGCGACAGTTGTTGCAACCCGGAAGCTCAAGTTTTACCTTTAAACGCACACAGTCATCCTCATGATGCACTATTCTGCCCAATCTAGATGCATGACGATAAAAGCGTAGACATTGGCGAATGCAAAGTTTTCTAACGAACGTAACAACTCGGCTCAAAAGGCGAGCCAAAGGTAGAGGAACACTAGAAGGACAGACTCAAAAGCAAGTTCTATCCTTGTCGCCCCAAAAGATTCTACATATGAGCAAAATATACCGGCAGTTGAACACCATCTCCGGCTACGTGTCACACGGCCCCAGCTAACTCTTGCTCCTTAATTCAACACTAGAGTGGTCCAATACCGACAGTTGAGCATCTCCTGCTGCTTGTAACAGGGCGACCCAACAATGGCTCCACGACTCCCTACTGCTCATTCATGCTTAGCCTGGGTGACGCAATAGAGAGATCCAATGAGCCACGCCTGCTTCACCCAATGGAGACTTTTGTCATTTGCATGTCGACATGGCATCCAACTGCAAAGGTTCGGAAGCAGGCATAGTCCTTGTCACCCCAGATAGTTCGATGCCGAGCAGGTGATCACTCTAGGCTTCAAAGCATCTAACAAGACGATCCTCGATTACCTCAACAAATCCCTCACCGACAAGAAGAGAAAATGGCCATATGAACTGCTCGAATATGTATGAGCATATCACACCCTCAAAAGACAAGCAATCGGTGAAACTCATTTCTCTTTGGCATTTGATTTAGAAGCAATCATTCCTCTTAAATGTCATTATGCCAAGTATCAGCACTCTACTGCCAAGCATTAAGCAGAACAGTAAGGAGATGGCCACAAACTTAGATCTGGTAGAGAAGAAGCGCGAACAGACCATCACACACTTCGCAACCTACCAGCAGCAGTTTCTCTCCGGCTACAACAAAAGGGCC
>JAOTRO020169807.1:0-20165 GCA_028566515.2 Pyracantha coccinea | reverse complement strand
AAAGAGCATCCTTAAAACCGAAACAATCAAATTGTAGCTAGGAATCTTTCTATAAGTAATAACATTATGGAGCTGCATTGAGTCACACGACATCATGAAAAAGATACATTCAATTGAAGATACTTTAACACAACAACTGTTAGAAAATGGGGATGGTTAACACCATAGTTGCACACTAAACAATGAAAACTTAACCAATTTGTCAACAAGAAAACATGTAATCACGTAATCAAGCATACGGTCAGAAAATGGGGAAGGGCTGCAATAACACCATAGTGTTACGATAAACCATGAAAGCTTAACCAATTTGCCAACAATACACCATGAAAGTTTGCAGGAGTAAACTGAACCGCTATTGAGAACAGGATTACTTGTGCAACACAAAGCGCATAGTTACAGCTCTGCTAAGATTGTACATTTTACCACATCTACATGTGAGTTGTGTAACAACTACATATGTTGGATTATTCAAAAGATTTGCAAACAACATGGAGTTTAGAATGGTTTAGAGAGATCCTGGCAAATAGCTAACATTGTACATGTTATCTGTTAATTTGAAGAAGGCATCACTTGGATAAACTAAAGGCATGTCTGGTAATGTAGATCAGTTCTGCAAGGCAACACAATCATATCAAAGCAAACAAAAATTAAAATCATCAGGAAGATTGTAAGAGATAAAATTAAAGCTGAACTGAGAATGCCTACCCCTGATAAGCTGGATATCTTCCCACAAACGAATATGACCATTAACTCTGGACAAGATGTTATTAACTGTAGTTGCATCTCTCCTCTTCTCTACATCACTTCCTCGCATGATTCTTCAATGTTTGATCTTGCGTGTTACATAATAAACTAAGACTCAACCACAACAAAAATTTGGTCACAATCAAACTAGAAACCGTGATCTACATAGCTAGAACACCAAAAAGAATGTAATTTAACATTAACATCACAACCAATCATAGTTAACAGAAAATCACAATTGAAAAAGTAATATATTACAACATTACTTGGAACAACAAAAATTAAGATATGGCATTCCACGAACCTCTACTATCAGCATCATCTAGTGCAGATTCCAAAACCTTTGCCCTGTTCCTCAATCCCTTCCACAAAACATTCACCCCTTTGTGTTCGGTCGAGTCCTAAATAACATGTGGGGATTAGGAAGTGGATCAGCAATCAAAATTAACATCCCAAGCGCTGGAACTTGAGATTTTTGATTCACCCAGCACAAAATAATTTCACTACATCTTCATCACCACCTTTACTATTCAAGTTCATGGTCTATCACTAGCCTTCACTGTGACATCCCACATCGCCCAGGGGAGTGATCCTTAAATGTATATTCCCATCCCTACCTAGCACGAGGTCTTTTGGGAGCTCACTGGCTTCGGGTTCCATCGGAACTTCGAAGTTAAGCGAGTAGCGCGCGAGAGCACTCCCATGATGAGTGACCCACTAGGAAGTTCTCGTGTGAGTTCCCATAAACAAAACCGTGAGGGCGTAGTCGGGGCCTAAAGCGGACAATATCGTGCTACGGTGGTGGAGTCGGACCCGGGAAGTGGTCCCACCCGGGCCGGGATGTAACAGTTTATATATATACACACACACTATAGTATATTTATATTTTACTATTTTTAATCCGACAAATTATGGTTTTTTATTTAAAATCTCATTTATATAAACAATTAAAATTTCTAATTTTTAATTTAAAAAATATAGCAACGTACATAAAAATAATTTATCACATTAATTTCAGGGACCTCGATCAAAAATTAAAAATCAACAAGGTTTCAATTAAAGAATATTCATAGCTAAGGACCGCATCCAAAGTCTCCCTTGCATTCCCTCTTTCAAGATACGCTCATTCTTTCACTTGCAAATAACGTAGTTTCATTATAGAAATTTCACAATTGGAATCGTTCAATTTCTTAATCTTTATTTGAAGATCATTCCTATAAAAGAATATCATTCATGCAAAAAATTATTTCAATTGGAGATTATATTTAGTCATCCAAAATATATCAAAAAAATCAATGGTGTAACAACCAAGTAACATATTATTGGTTACTCGTTCATTTATTTGGTACATTTGAATGATTAAACAATCTCCCATTCTAATGATTTTGTACGGATGATTGTCAATGAAAATTGAGAAATTGAACGGTTCCAATTATGAAATCTCTACGGTGAAGCTGCGTTATTTGCAAGTGGGAATGAGTCTATCCCTAAAAGGAAATACAAGTATTATTCATGATCTTTTCTAGTAAACACTTAAGGCTTGTTTGTAAATACTCTTATTCAGAAGTGGTGCTTCTATTGAAATTTAGAAGCACATTGATACTTTTAATAAAAATATAAATGTTTGTGGAAAACTTGGAATTGAAGTGTTTCATGAAGAAGCATAAGGGACGTCTAACTTTTTACGTCAAACATTATTGGAATTGCTTTTGGTGATCTAAAAGTGCCTTTTAGTTATATTTTTACAAGTAAATTAAAAAAATTAATTAGGTTTAGTGTAAATTACTAGTTATTGTAAGTCAAGGAGACAAGGAGGGTGGCTAAATTTTTTTTAGCAAAATTATTAGTGGTTACAGATGTAAAAGGGGATTCAAGTTTACTCAGAGGGATGGTAGTACTCCACATATGTTGACTTCTGGGTAAGTTTAATTTGTATATATTTAAAGTCAAACCATTTCTAGTTGTGATTAATTTAAGTATTATGTGATATATTTTTGGCTAATTTTGTTAATAACTCATTCATTATTAAATTAAGTATTGATATAATAACACGAATAGAATGAGTGATGGTTTGTAAAAAGTAGCGAGCAACAGATGACATAATAGAAATGTTTCGGGTTGACTGGTCTTTGTTTTGAGCACCAGAAGAAGGGAAATGGAAACTGCAGTTCTAGAGGAGATCGACTTGAGAGAAAAAGAAGTCATTGACCAGAAAAAAAAATGAAAAAGAAGAAGCACTTGCATCCCAAAGCATGAGAAATTTTTCAATGTGATCGTTACATGATGTGATACATCACGTGTCATTATACAAATGGTAGAATATATGTGTTAAAAAAGTTAATAATTTAAACTATAAAAAATTTCACCACTTACATAAAAACACGTGATGTACCACTCATGTTTCCGTTACAATGAATTTTTTTTCCCAAAGCAGATCGAGTTCAGAAAAAGAAGCAGCACTTGCATCCCAAAGATGAATGTTTTATGCATCACTGACGTCCATCATCTAAATTGATTCGTTCTTCCTAGTTACGTGTAAAACTTATCTTCCAATACAATAGAATAGTATTAAAGAAAGACTTTGAAATGTAATTGCGACGGGGAAGAAAAAAAGGAAGAAGCTATATAGAACACTTTGAAAAGCAAGCCAAACTGCAACACCTACCTCGAAGCAGGCTATATTTTATTTTTTTAAAATAGGTAAATTATCTTTTTATATACAATAATTTTATATTCTAAGAAGAGTGAATTGGGTTGGATTCATAATGAGCGATCATTAACCGCGTATTCAACTCAATATCATTACAATATGTCATCGCCTCCATGTCGAACTAAAGATATTTCACTTACCATTAAAAAAAATATTACTAAATTACAATACTAGTTGGTTACTTATAGCAGTATCTTAATAAAACTAAATAGAATTCACAGAAAATCAAATACAAATTTTCAATTCAGTAAAATTAAATAAGTGAAAAAAATGATATCCGTGTTAATTCACTAAAATCAATAAAAAAAATTTACTTTGTTGAGTAACAAAAAGGGGTGTGCTATCCACACATCCTTTATTAATTTCTGTCCATTGATCTTCTTCAATTCATCCAATCCGACGGTCGAAAACCAAAAAATGTGAAAAAAGTAAAAAAAAGTGTATGATATCACATCACTAACAAAAAATATAATAACATGTGTAGTCCTCCTCAGTCGAATACCGGGCAACTTTGAAAATTTCTCCAAAAGTAGGAGAAGATAGAGAGTTGAGGTTGAGTTAAATTCATGAGCGTTTATTAAGGGATTGTATTTATCAGTGGAGTCAACAATAATCTAGAATGCTTAGACGTGGCTTAAAAATTTGAGTGGGAAATGGATGACTTGGTTGTCAGTGTCAGTGGAGTCAACAAATCAATATATACTTGTTTTGGTTGAAAATATTTGTCACGAGGTCTCACAAGGACATGAACCACATTGGCTAATCATTTAGCTAGCATTCGAGGTCTTAAGTTCAGTTCTTCCTTCCTCACGCTCACATGTATAATAATAACCTGACACGTTTAGATATTTGAACTGAAATAATCAAAGAAAAGGCCACGCACCCAGAAATGAGCAAGATCTTTTGTTGAAAGTAACTGGATACAACATTTGTCCTCATCTTCCAATTTTCCCAAGAATACAAGGGAAGAAAATTGTGCATGAAAATGCTTCCATCTTAATGCAATAATGGTCGGTCATATGAATCCTGTTTACTGGGTCCTTGCAGATTGAAGGACTACTGAGGCACCCAAGATGTGGGAAACCAGTAGAGCACCGTGCTTACAGAAACATGTTTGATGCCTTGCGAAGAACCGATACATTCTCTCTGGAAAAATCTGGTTACTGTATTTACATCCTCTTACATATTTTTGGGGGTCGAAGACTCGAAGTTTTCCTTTGCATTTGCAACAATCTCAGACGTGAAGTTTAGGTAAACAGATTCTCAATTCGTGTTGCAATCGAAATGCCTCAAACACGAGGTACAAAATTCCCTACATGTTACAGAATTTTTCCACTTCCAATGTATAGATTCCCCGAGTCACAAATATTTCACACGATTTCTCATAATATTTTCAAACTTGTATGCGAGCCATCCTTGTTCAACAGAAAATCCAACTACAAGTGACAGTGTTGCGAAGGAGAATGGTCGACGGAGCTATCTATCTGTGCCTTCTTCTTCAACGATTGTTCTTCTGATTGCCGCTGCTGTCCTCCGGAGGCAGTGATACAAACTGCCAGATCCTCCGAACCTCGGCAACATCAACCCGGAACTATTCACCAATTCGGTCCGGCTCCATGCGGCCATTGTGATCCTCAGCCTTGCCCTGATGAAGCAAGATGATGTGGCGCAGCTGTGCTACATTCAGAGTCCCCGGGGGAGTAGGCCTCTCCTCTTAACTGCCGGAATCTGGCTTCGTATGCCTCAGTTTCGGGAGAGGCCTCTTATACTTCTCCACCACAAATGCCTGTAAAATAATCCCAAAATCACACATTTACAACCATACAACACAGTGTCTCAAATTCAAAGTGGGGCTAGCTAGTTTATGCTGGAAGCGCTTATGAGCGGAAGTGCTTTCTACATTTTTCCCGAACGGACGAAACGAAATGAAAAAAACCAAAAGTTGAAAAACTGACCGCACCCATCTGCAATTTGCATCCGGGCTTTGATTTGATCCTACCCACCATTTGATTGAGCATGGCGTCGTAATTTGGATCTCGCTCTTCAAGCACATTTTCGACTGCTCCTCCTGTTCCCGCACTATCTGAAACCAACAAAACACATTCGAAACGACGCCGTCAATTGACTAAACTGACCGGAGGAGGCCGCTGATCGACGACAACGGTCGTTGGTTTTGACGACGTCGTCTCGACAGTCGAAGTGGGTCGCGTTCTTCCAGCAGCTCGGCGAAGCGCCTGACCCATTGTGTCGGCTGTGCTTTCTATTTTCTAATACTTCCCAAATCAAAGAAAAATCCGTTAACATAGATTAGAACAGGTTAAAATGCAAAAACCCTTATTAATTTTGAGGAGTAGGGTTTGCTGGGAATACTGGAAGTCTGGAAGAGGAGGAAGAAGACGATGGGAGCTACACACGCTGAAGTGGCGCGTGGTGTTCTCGTGTCCTATTGTCCTACACGAAATGGCTAATGTACCCAGGAGGCGCCTATTTCTTTTATTTTTGTTAATTTTTGTGACGGTTTTATTTTATTTTAATATATAATAAGTTTTTTTTTTTTTTTAAACAAACGATACCATCTACACTAAGAGGTGCAGATGGATTAAGCCTCACAATGAGCTAATAATAATGTGATTTAAATTCGCCTTTGGTACAAGTTAAAGGGCTTCGAGTTTAGGAAATAACGAGCATGCAAGCAAACTGTTCTAAGGAAACTTAAAACGCTCAACTTATCTTTTGCTTTCGGCAGTCAACAAACAATGCTTAACACAAATATCTCCACATTGCGAAAATTTCAGATGTAAACCGATGAGAAACTGTCGACGCCACCCTAAATCGAACTACAATTTTTGTTTCACTTTCACTACATTTGATCAGAATGCAACAGTCACCCTATAAGTTGGTCTTGCAACTCACATAATTAAGGAAAGAAAAGAAAAAAAAAAGACAACCACTTAAAAAGTAAATTGTACATAAGAGAGAGTAACCGATTTTATCAAATGCTGTTGAACTTCAACTACGATTTGAATGGAGGAGAGTAACTTTATCTCTCATCATTGGTTTTCCGGTTATTTGTGCCGCTTTCTCTGATGTAATGGCCTCGGGAGATGACGCTAATACTCAGACTTTCCTATGAACTTTGTATGTAACACCATGTACAATGCAGAAGAATCAAGAGACAGCTACCTTTGCTGTGTATCATGGGTTATAGTAGCCCAGCCGAAAGCAGCAGTCTCCATTATATGCAGAAGCTCTTTGTTCAAGTTGTTTGTTGGATTTTCAGCACCTAACGGACTTAGGAGACCATGTCAAGTTCACTGTACCCGTCAGCGTTGTTATTGGGGTTAGCACTCTCGGTTTCCTGCATGCTGAAATCCGGGAGACTAGTATCAAAACTGTCGGGAGCTCTCACCTTAGTACGAGAACGCCTGGATGGCCTTAATATGGAGTTGTCTTGGGGAAATTCATCCCTACTCTTCCGCTTCTGCTTTGTGTCAAAAAATCCATAAGCAAAAGATTCCAGGACCTTGGTGGTCAGTGGTCGGCTTCTTGTGCTGTGTCTCCGAGAGTTCATTGCAGGCTGCTGTTCAGAAGTATCCTCACATTCAGAGGGCATCGTTGAATGGGAAGCAGCATCCAGTTCCTGTTTTGTTTGATCATCTTGTCTTTCTGTCACTGTGAAAGGTTCATCAGTTTCAGCATCTAGAGAGGGGGGCATGTTCAAGTCAAAAAATGTACGGCACTGAGGATTCTCATGAAATGTTTCCACGCGCAAACTATCACCACGTTTGCCTTCACCATTATTAACTGGACTGGCTCCTCTAGACAAAGTACTGGTGGATGATAACTTCTCTTCGGATAGATCCACTTGAGAGGGAGTTATCTCACTATGTTCAGGGTGGTTTCCAGAGCTGCATGCATCTTGCTGTAACATGGGACCTTGCAAGAAGTGGTTCCTGCTGGGGATGGTCTCTGTGTGATTACAAGCAACTAACTGTCGACATCTTTTTAAAACAGGGGCCACATGATTTTCCTTTTCAGAAACCATTTTCCGGATCTTTTGGCACTCTGCAGCTTTCTTGCGCCGCATGTCATTGCATATACCAATGTTCTCATTCTTAGGGAGATCTGCAGTCACAGTAGTCAAACCTTGACCAAAAGCTTGATGCTCCCACTCTGAAGTATCATATTCAAAATATTTGTCATTGCTTCTACCCAAACGGATGGACTTCGAAACATGGATCCTCTGTGAACACAAGGAATCAGCAGAATTAGATTTATCTGTTGAATCTTCAGAAGCATCCTCATCGTCATCATCAGAATCACTTCTGGAGACAGAGGCATCCAATCCAAATGGTAAGCTTCTCAGTTCCCTCACCTTGGATGTTTTCCGATTAGACAGACTTGTATCGACAACTGTAAACTTCATGACATCTGCACTACTACGATTTGGAATACGAGGCTGCAGATAACAGTGGCGTTGCTGATTTGGGAAGTCTTGTTCGTCCAGCTTTGTTTCATCTGTCCACACATTTTCTTTATTTGCTCCTGTTTCAAGCTCAAGAAGCTCGGGGTCTGAAGCAACTTTATTCAGGACATCACTTACCGAATCAAAGTAGTGCCTTCCCTTCACCAGTTTCCTTTTTGAGAACTTCTTAATACCAGGGATAAGAAAGACCAATGAATTCCTGGAACCAGTGGAGAAACCCAGATAAGGCTGCTCAGAATGCCACCCTCTTGCAAGCAAACGAGGCCAAACAGCTTCCCAAAAGAGATCACTTGAGCGGGCTTTGCTTAGCCGGAAGCCCCCAGTTAGAAAGTTGACTATTTCTAGTGGTGTAAGGGTGGAGCATGCTTTTCCGGTTGGTATTTCGGGGTGAACGGGAGCAACATGATTGGACTTTAAAGTCTCTGTCACAATGCCTGTGAGATCTTTCTTTCCCGTACCAATTCCCACTGCCTCTACAAGTGCATTCAATCCAACTCTAGCCTTTAAAGTGAATACATATTCTTCTAGTAAAATTTTTCCTTCCCCAAATGTCTTCGAGACCTGGAATTGGACACAAACATAATTATTGGAACCACACCCTGATACAAGCAAATAAATGGACAAACAATCATAGCAAAATCCAAGACATATCCCTCCTGTCCTATAAATGATTATCTGCACAAACGGTTTTCATTTTGCGTAATCAACTTTATATGTTACTGTTGGTGAATCACAAGTTACACGTTAGCAAATTAGAGATACATCAGTCTTCATCAGAAAAAAGAAAAAAATAATCTCAGTTAGATCAGTACATACTCATCTATAATTCGTTTGCACAGTATTTGCATAATCCATAACCATACAAGCTAAAACACGGCTAAATTCAATGAGTAGGCAGTAATCTCTAGAAGTGGAACTAATCGCTACAGTAACAAACACATAAATTCAAGTTTACCAATCAAATCCACATATAGGCTACAGGAAAGCAATATTACAGGTGGTGTGTAGGAAAGTTAGTAGTTTTCCAAGGGAAAGCAAACTTACAGAAGGCATATAGGGGCTTTGTGAGAAACACGCACGAAGTGTTAAACAATTAAAGTGATACTAATCTGCCTAGAATTTTAGTAATCAAATAATAACTTAAACAATGTTGGCAGAGTGTTTACGCAGAATCTGAGTTGAAGTATTCAGGAAAACAAAATAACTAGTTTAGCACACTTCTGTTTGTTTGCAGATTGATTTGTATGTGCAGACAGGCTGATATAATTCAATCTACAGTACAGATCAATACTAGCATTAAAGATTCGTAGAGATGTAATTACCTCGAGCAAAGAATTTTGGCACTCTTCTGACACGTGAGAAATCAAACGAGAAAACAACTCATGTTGCCTTGGCCCCATAAAAATTCTTTGCCCAAATATACATTTTCTGCTTCTCATTTTTTTGCATTCTTTCCATCTCTTGTATCTGTCAGACTTGTAAAACTTCCCATGGTAGAATGACAATACATCACCCATCTGTTTACTCCCGACAAACTTCTTCACCAGAACGAGTTTCTTTCCAAAGATATATAAACCAAGAAGAAAACTGGCTTCTTCTATGCCACTCCAGCTGTCACCTGCAGAACCAGGAACCGGACAATACACACCTCCAGGCTTTTTGTGCATTTGAGCCATCAGTTCTTGTTTCAATGCTAACTTTTCTGACTCGCCTGATGTTATCCCATTCTTGAACTTTAAATCCATTGGCTCAGCTTTGCATTTTATGTTGTCACTTTCTAAAACAATCAGGGTCTCTTTGACATGTTCATATTTGTTGCTCTCAAATTCCTCATTGATCCACATTACTGGTATGGGTAACCCCATTCCTAAACCATGGGGACTACCACCAGCAATTTCTGCATCAATTGGGTTCTTTAAAAGCCGTACATAGTCAGAAACAGCTATTAGACGGGGAATTTCAGCCTGGTAGTCATCTCCAACTCTAGGACCTAGCTCAGGGTCACCAGAGACACCACATGGATCAGAAGCTTCTGGAGGAAATGAATGCTCCGCTGATTCATCATCATTGATATCCCCATGGCTATCTCCTTCAACTGAATCCATCTGTCATACGAGAAGGAGAGGGGGAGGGGGAACTGATATTGTTAAAAGGGATTTCTGAGACAGCAAAAGGATCAAAGCTTTTCCTTTTGTTCAACAAACAATACAAAAGACATATACTTTGTAAAAATTTCATAAATTATGAATGCCGTATGCCAATATGAAATCGTGCATTGCAATCCTGATCACATTTTGATACCATTATAAAATATGACACCAACTGAAAAAGATAGAAAACGAGGAGGAAGAGTATTGCATGCTAAAAAAATGCTACTACCCTAACAAATTCCATTCCAATTTTACACTTTCAAATACCCGTTCTAAATTTCTCTTTCTGATGAGTCTGTAAATGCATCCAATCTTAAAAGCTCATGTTTCCGGGATCAAAAAGACTAACCAAGAAATGACGGTTCGGGTTATGAAAGCAGTCCAAAACCAATTGAGCTGCTACTATTGCAGCAGACTGGTCTTAAACACGCCAAAGGTAAAACATGCAGCAGACTCGTCTTAAACACGCCAAAGGTTAAACATTTGATTTCTAACAGCAATGAATCCTAGTCAACCATCAATCCCAACGAGAAAGAGAAAGGCAATTTCCACAACACAAATTGAGACCAATGTCAAAATTTGACAAGGACCAGCTTTATGTTACAAATAGACAACAGGTAAATAGGAAATAAAAGCAAACAAAAAAAAATTCTTGCATTTATTATATTAAAATTTTTGTTTTTGGGTAACAATTATGGTAATTTTCCGAAAAACAAATAAAAACCCAGCACGAATTTTATTTAAGCATAAACGAGAAGAAATACAAGCAAACGAAGCATTAAGCAGCACACCCACAACAAAATAAATCAATCCAGATCCCTTTTCGAATCCAGACTAAAATCACCGAAACTACAAAAACGCAGAAACTGTATGATAATTATCCCAAAACCCATTAAGCACATTCATATCAAAACAACAAACAATCACAACCAAAACCAAAACAAAAAAATAAAAAAAAAACCAAAAAGTTATAAACTTCAACAAAAGTAAATAAAACCCAACATAGAAAGAAACGACAGCAAGAACAGGAAAGCATTCCGGCAAGCAAAAACCACAGAACCAGTGAGAATTCCAAAACGATCCCATCAAATTCAACTTATATCAAACAATGACCCTCCAAAAACACAGAGAGAACTGCATTGAATCGTAAAATAAATAAAAACATAAACCCAGAAAACAAAAGATTTAGTTTTTTAATATCTCCATACCTCCATGGAGAAGGAGACGAAATTTGAAACCGAACCCACGTGAGAGAGCAAGCCTGAGAAAAATGGGTCATGGAGTTTTAGCACCAATTTGCAAGCTTTGGATTGAAAAAATAAATAAAAATAAAAAACAAAGCGTGATGCACACACTCTCTCAGACACAGAGACAGCCGCTGCCTCTGAGTCTCTCTGTTTTTAGAGAGAGAAAACTCGCACGCACGCAGTTGAACATGAAAACTAGAGAGATAGAGAGAGAGAAGGGGTTGTACCTGGGTTTTATAGAAGCTAAGGTTTCATGACCACGAAGGCTGATTTCGAAGGAGGCCAAAACCCAAGAAAAATATATTTGAGAAAGCAAAGTCGTTGTGTCCTTAGAGAGAAAATAATACGATTTTATAGGGGGATGGGGGAGAGAGAGAGGGTCTGAGTGTTTTCTCTGGACCGTTTAATGTGGTACGAAAGCGAAATATCCACGCGCCACCATGGCCCGTGACAGACTCTAGCCTGAAATGATTGACACGAGGCACTAAAGATTCCTGATTAACGATAGACCGGAAATTTTTTTCCTTCTGACCGAAACACAGATGTACATCACGTATTTTTATATAAGTGATAGAAAGTTATATTTTTTAAATTATTAACTTTTTAACACATATATCCAGCTATTTGTATAATGTCAAGTGGTGTACCATTTCGGGTTCCGTCATACTAAAAATTCTCTCGATAGACCGGACGAGATTTGCTACATAGCCAAGGGTCGGCCAATGATATGCTGCCACGTACACATAAGTTACAGGGGTTTTATTACTAGTGCGTTAAACGACAAGTCGTAGTGGTGTAGTTACGAACTTCCGAGCTAGAATGGGGAAACCATAGGGATTGTTGCATGGTACCGTCCTACGCGCTCTGTGGCGCGTGTTGGAAAGTGAGGGTTGTTTTGGGTGGATTCATTTGTTAAGTTTTTTATATTTTCTGTAAATAATCATTTGGAGGGATTTTCTTAAATATTTGTTTGCGGAATTTCTCAACTAGGAAAGGCTCGACTTCCAATTCACGTGAGGTTCGGTTGTTGTCAACTGAATCAAGCCATGGCTAACTCGGAGATAAGCTCTTAAACATGGAGTTTGGTGAAGGGTTCAACTTAGGGCTCAAACTCAGTTCAGAAATCTTAGCAAAAATGCCACACACAATGTTGTCAATTAACAAGGGATCAGAGGTGATTAGCGGCCTAATAATATAGCACATAATGCACCGTTAACAGACAACATGAATGGAAACAACAGACTCTGTGAATGCAGTAACTAACTATCTGAGCGGAAAATGTTTTGTATGTATCTACTTCTGCTCTCTTTTAACTTTTAGTTTCTGTCTTTTTATATGTTCGCGTAAAAAACAGAACTTTTGTCGCATATCATTTATGAAATTTGAATACTTAATCTGGTTTCTGAATTCGATTTCATGACACTAAATAGTGCACTTTAAGTGTATACATCCAAGATAAGATAAAATTGTACCATATGAGGTAATGTTTTCTTACTAGATGTCTTGACAAATTAGCTAGATTATCAACCTTTGCGCTATGCATAGGTTAGGTGTTGAGACATGAGATAATATATGTTGTAAAACTATCGATCAATAAGATTAGTAAAGTGCAAATAAATTTGAATTAATATATGTAATTGTCGTTCATGAGATATATGACTGTCTAGTAAGGCCTTCTACAATGAGCTAGAAATTTTGAGTCCAATAAGAGTTAGTTCAATTGTGAAGTGTATTATACATGTTTCATGAGTTTGATTCCTATAAATTACTAGGTCACATCTACTAGCTCACACAACTACAGCAAATTATAAAAATCAAAACTTATGAAGCATGCTTTTTATATTTGGGAATCAAATTCACATGAACCATTGTGGAAGGTATAAGAGAACATTACTCAAGAGATATGTGTCCTCTTTTACGTTCTACATTTGTATATAAGTTATGACAAAATCTCACATCGGTAGCCAAATCACTTTATTATTTATAAAATTGAAGTTGTTCGGTGCAGAATGACAACTGTCGTTAGGTCAAATTAACAACTAAGATAAGATTTTATCCACTTTTAATTGCAAAAAAAAAAAAAATGAAAATATATTCATGCCAATCTAAAGCCCCAAACCCTTTCCTATTAGTTGCTTTGAGAGTGTTTTTTTATCTACGAAGTTTTTATTTTCTGATTTAATGATTTGGATATTGTTTGAGGAAAATTTTCCTAATAAGGAAAGCTCAACTTTCAATTGACGTGTGGTTGGGTTATAAACTGAGTCAAGCTATGGCTAATTAACTAGGACATGAGTTCTTAACACACGGAGTTAGGTAAACCCTTCAACTTCAGCTCTGTCCATAAATCATAGCACAAATACTGCACAATGTTGTCAATTAACAAGGAAAATATTAAAGGTGATTAGCGGCCTAATAATATAACACATAACACGCCACTAACTAACAACATAAACAGAATAATCAGACTGTGTGAATGTAGTATTTAACTATTTAAACGGAAAACATTACACTTGCGTCTAATTATATTGTCTTTTAATTTTTTGTTTTTGTATTTTTATTTGTTCACTTAAAATATGGAAGTTTTGTTTGCATATCACTTATAATTTGAAGATGTACTATGATTTTTGGATTATGAAATAATGGGATCTTATTTATTAAATTCACATCACTGCAACAATAGTATTTTAGATTTCAAACGCAAGCAACATGCTTTTTATACATGCGAATCAAATTAACCTGAACCACTCCATTACTGGTTTAAATGTGTCATTCTTTGTATTCGATACATTCGTTTCATTTTTAACAGACAATATCGTATATAATTTATGACAAAATCTCACATCGATAGCTGAATCACTTCCTCATTTTCGAAGTTGAAGTCATTTGCCTTGAAACAACAATTGTCATCAGGTCAAATTAACAGTTAAGATAAGATTTTACCCGTTTTTAATTGCGGATAAAGCCTACAAAGTCGCATTGAGAGGGTATTTTGAGTTGTTGGCAATCATTTTATATTATTGGCCTATCTTTAATTTATTTGACACGAAAAGTTGAAAACATAAAAATATTACCAAAGCCTGGTTTTGTCAGCCTACTCAAGTCAATCCATCGGCACGCCAAAAGTGAAGGCATTGATCAATTCTTCGCCTTATAATTTGAGTTTACTCGTTGACCACAGCTCAACCGAACTCAATCTTCTGTCTCTAAAAATTTATTTTGAAGGTACTTAATTTTATGATTTAGTGGTATTTTTTTATTATTTATAAGTAAGAGATTTTAAGTTTAATTCTTATTAAATGCAAGTTTAAACTATATTATTGTTAGTTCATTATAAGGATAAGCTCATCCCCATTTTCCTTAATGTAAATAATATTGTTTATTAAAAAAAAATTGTCATGCACTTAATTATTTAAAATAGACAAGAAATTATATAGTAACTTACGTACCCAACAACAACTTATTTACAAACTAATTAACGCAAAATGGCTTGCAGCTAGTGTTTAAAATATCCACAAAATTATGATATGTTCTTCGAAATATCTGAAAAATTAAAGATTGATATGAAAGGGGTGAAATGCAAACTTCACCTTATATCGGCGAGATATATGAAAATCAATAAATATCAATAATATTTTAAGTATTCACTACATAAATTTTGCCGGAAGGATTCGAACTTTGAATTTTGTTGAGAAAATTTACTCTAGTTTTGCTAAATCTAAATGAGTTGTTTACCCCTCTCATTGCAAATTTTCATAATTTTCGCGAAGACAATCCATATTGTTATCAATTTATCTATTGATATTTCTAGATGTATGTTGATATTTTCATAAATTTATATATCGTTATTTGCACCTATATCGGTATTTTAAACACTGCTTATAACTTAGTTAAAAGTCTGAACCCTTACACTAAAGTCTTGTAGTCGAATCTATTATCCCCTCCCTGTGATTTAATGTAAATTTACCAATCGTTTGTAAAAGCAAACAAAAAGCTAATTAACAATTGAATATGACGATAGAATGACATGTCATGCTACTAATGACACCAATCTCGTTGTATTTGTTTGATAACGTTGTGCACTATTGTCGGTGAAATATTTGATCAATTGCTATTTAATAAATTGCAGCTGTCCATCAATTATTGTTAGATCCATTTATAAAATAAAACTCCATGTACCTTTTAGCATCACAATTTTTCCACGGGGCTTGATTTGTGATTTCAGCATTTTTCTTTCGGCTTTTGAGTGTCATAATTATTATCGTTTCATTAATCAAGTAACATTGCCTACCTCCATCTTTCGTTCATCCATCTGGTTCTTTGACCTTTTTTTCAAGTGGTGACAGATCTGCGATGTCGGTGTGGCTGTTTTGGTGGAGGTGGTTGTCTAGGTTTTTCGGTTTGGTTGCTGCTATGGGCTGCTCACTTTGGGCCCTTCTCATTGTAATTTTCATTTATAAAGTTGGGCTTTTGTTTGGCTATTTTGGACTCTCTTTTGAAGTAATCCTTATCTTGTATTACATTTCTCTTTAAACGAAATTTACTATGTTTGTCCAAAAAATAATAATAATCAAGTAGCATTAATTAACTGGAATCATTAGTAAGAGAAAATGAGAGTTAATTAGATTTGCAAGTGCGTGTTGGTTTTGAAAATGTAGTTTTAAAAAGGATAATGCTATCCACACACTCATTTTTACTTCTCACATTTTCTTTTCAATTTTCAGCTGTCGGATCGAATGAATTGAAAAAGATCAACGACCAAAAATCAACAAGAGTGTGTAAGATGTAAAAATAGGTGTGTAAATAGCACTTTCCTTTCAGAAATTGTCACACAGATAGGATTAACTTTGGTTACGTAAAAACAACGTGTAATTTAGAGTAAATGAATATCTATTAATAAGAAATATATTTCCAAATAACATTCCAAATAATCTCAAACTTAAAAAATAAAATTATAACTCAACAAAATTTGCCTAATCAAATTGAAGTCTAGGCACCTTGCGACGTCAAATTAGCCCCAACCCAAACCTGGAGCAACATGAGACCCACTTAAATTTTAGAATTATAACCTTTAGGCCTTCGCCACCAGAACTAAAAATATATTAATAGGCTATATCATCGTTTTAAGGAGACAGATTTTGTCTATCGCGCCCAACACATTACATATGCTCGTAAGGATTGCATCGATCATAGTCCCAGAGCGTGACAGTTTTGATAAGCAAACCCAGGTTGTAGAGTGGCCATTTCGAGGCCTACCAAAAGGAAAAGCCCAAGCCAATCACAAAACTGGAAGCCCATATGGAAAGCCCAAAAATGCAACCACAAAGAAAGAGGCAAAAACACAAGAAATACGCACATCTTTGATCTTTTAGGCAGTTGCACAAATGCTGCACTAATGTTGTCAACTCACAAACGATGAGAGGTGATTAGCAGCCTAGTAATGGAACATACCAACAACGGATAGTTTTAACACAATAAATAGGATGTGGACACAACGTAACTGACTATCTAAACAGATACGCATGCGTCTGATTCTATTCATTTGAACTCTTTTTGTTCCTTTTTTTTTATGTCTGCACTAGATATATATTAATTTTGTCATCTATAATCTGTGGCATCCGAAGATGTGATATGACTTTTGGATTTTGATTTATGACACTGAATAGTGAACTTTTAAGCGCAACCAACTAACAAAAAATGAATATATCAGGATCGCGCTTGCTAATTCTAGCTTGACATATTTCAGATCCTTGGATGTAAGCTGACTCCATTGCATTTAAGTACTCGGTCCAGCTTTTGAATGCCGAAACAGCTGCCACCTCCCGCTTCACAGTGTCACTTTTCTTTGGCTGCTGAACAATTCTACCCATCGAAGCTTTTATGGTGGCATCTTTGTCTTGCAAAGTACTCATCTTTTTGGCATCCAACTCCTCCTCTAAAGACAACTTCTTTTAACGACATTGGTTAAGAAGTTTTGCTAACTTGAGATTCTCGTAACGAAGTCTGTCTAGACAGAAGCTGCACGTAGACATTCAACTTTCAGCCTTCCTGCTTGCCTCATTCAAAATGTTGTGCATTTTCCTCTCTCCCTCCAACGCTAAGTAGGCTGTCTGCCGAAGAAAAGTACTAGTGGAAAGTTGAAACCTTGGAAGAAAATTAGTATGGAAATAAAGAAGTAGATTGTTGGTTGTTACTAGTTATGCATAATACATACATACCAAGGTCATGTTATCTCCAAGATTTTCTGAAATCTGGGGAAGATGAGATTCCTATGTGCAAGCAACAAGCGCAGGAGTAATGCACTTGCAAGTTCTATTTAACATCCTCGTCAGGTGATCATTTCCATCTCCATCTCCAAGGCCTTGTTGATCAGTCTGCTGATTCTCCGAGCCCACAATTAATTGATCAGACTGTTGTAAAGCGATGAGAGCAGTTGCAATTTCGTTCAGTTGATGAAGTGTGCTCATTGAGAAGCATGTCCTCTGCTGAAGCCCAGCTATTTGAAGCAGCTTTGGAAGCTTTAAGAGGATTGTTTAGGGTAGACAGATCATCAACGTTCACGCGAGCTCGTTTCACGCTTAATCTATTGGTTTCAGGAGTGCTACCAACCTATGCAGGACTCTTTTAAAGCACTGCAATATAAAGAAGAGTAGGTCAGCATCAAGTAGCAAAAACAAAACAAAAAAAACAACAGGAAAAACCTTATTTGAGGCCGCCATGGCAGTGTCTGTTCGATCTTGCTTCCCGTTACCAATTTCCACAGGCCACAGCTAGTACAAGTGCATTCAATCCAACCGTAGCCTTTAGAGCGAATGAGTATTCTGCTAGTGACACATTTCCTTCCTCAAATGTCTTTAAAACCTGGCAAATGATCAAACGAAGTAAAAGGAGCCATATCCTGATACGAACTGGTAAAATGATGAATCTACAAGCATCATATACTTGTGTTTACTTCCCTTTTTTCATTACAAAATTACAATTCCCTCTCATATGGTTCTTTTATAAAATACAGATAAGGACGTTTGCTATGATTACATAAAATAAACACTACAGGCAATTGTGAAGTTATCAGTTATATTTTCGGTTTTGAGCAGGCCATAATCGATATCTGAAGTTATCAGCCATATTTTCGGTTTTGTCCAGATTTATACTGCTATTTCCATCCTTGAATATACAAATACAACGACACCGCGAAGTGAATTACAGCACAAATTTTTCAGTAAGATTTAATTACCTCAAAAACATATGAAGAAGCAACCTCTTCCACTATGCTTTTGATGTATTCCACTATGCCAAATTAGGAAATACCAATTGAAGAACTCATGCAACCGATAACAATCAATCCTGGTGGAATTTCGATGAAACAAATTTACATGAAGATTAGAGGCAAAATAACAAAAATTATAGCATTGTATGGAACAGCACCGCCATTCCATCATTCTAGAACACATTCTCAAATTGATAGCTGACATATTTGTGATCCCTGATTTCTAGCTATAATGGATTATGGCATGATTTTTCTATGTAATTAATTGAAGTAGTATCTTTACAAGAAAGTTGAGGTTCAGTTATAAAACTAATTGGCAAGATGAGAAATAGTCTAACTTCTTATAAGCCCATGTAAAGTCCACCTTTCTATGAATGTGAGATTCATTCTCAACATGCCCCCTCACATGTGGCAACTTTTAAGCCTAACATGTGCTCAAATACTGTAACGCTAGCGTGTCATGTTACAACTTACACGTCACACATATACGTAGCACACTTGTAGAGAGAATCTTTTGTTCAGGAGCAAAGCTAGAAAGATAGTTTATCTGGATCGCAATTAAGTAGTGCCGGATGTAAAACTTTACTTTCGTTGCTCACTAACAATAGCGCGCATGTCGTTAAATAATTTTTTTTCTTCAGTTTTTTGGGTGAGGCATTTCATCATGCACTTGACTGACCCATACCATTGTGTGGTTAGAGTAAATCCCTTCTCTTTAGTGCTCTTTTAATTGTGAATATTGTTATAGTCAATAAATCAAAGAGTTAAATCAAATATGTGTAGGTCCGGGAGCTCCAATTTTTAAGACAATTGGGAGGAAGAGGGATGGACCCTTTATTATTTTAAGAAAAATAACTGACTTTAAACTTTTCTAAAAATCGATGTCATATATCTAAACACATATAGGTTTTTCCCTCATTCGTCTTCGTGAGTTGTCATAATCAACTTTGATATCTACCTCTTGTGTGGTCTGAGACGAAAATTGAGTGATATAATTGCACCGGAGAGATGACGATGTTGTTTAGCGTTTTTTGAACTTGTCTATTTCACAGAGAAAAAAATGAAGAAGGTATATTTTGAGATAGTTTTTTCAAATTGTTTAAAACTAATTTTTTTTTTTCAGACCAAAAAATTGAGAGGCGGCACGTGCCCTACTGACCCTTTATCAGATTCGACATGAGTAAAATTGTCTGATCACGTAACATGTGTGACTCTTAAATATGGACAATTATAGGATAGATATATGGATGAATTTGGATGCGGTCCCTATTTATCAACGTTCTTTGATTAAAACCTTGTTGGTTTTCAGTTTTTTATCGAAGTTCTGAAATTAATATAATAATGCATTTCTATGTAGGTTATTATAATTTTAAATTAAAATTTGATATTTGATATTTGTATTTACTTATATTAATGAGATTTTAAACGAAATTCGATTTGTGAAATTGAAAATATTTAAAAATAAATTATATTTATATAAAAAAGTACAATTTATCTTAATGACATGAATTGTCATTAAGATAAATTATATTTATATAAAACCCATGATTTGACATTACTT
>JAOTRO020169791.1:0-12500 GCA_028566515.2 Pyracantha coccinea | reverse complement strand
ATAATTATTGACTAATATGTTATTTCTTATAGAAGAACATACATATGTGAATGTTTTATGTACATATATAATATGCTTGACTAGGAAAAGAAACAAAATATTATCTAAATAATTTATAATTTATATAACATTTATATATATATATATATAATATATCCCAAACTTTTAAAAATATAAAAACGCCACATAGTGGATGGTTTTCATTATTAAAACCATGTCATCCACCTAACCTCTGCTCTTTCACATCACTCGTCCACCTTGGGTGGTTTTCATAATTAAAACCATTAAAGTCCATGGTTTTCATAATTAAAACCTTCAGCTTTTGACCTTGGATTTGAGATTCGAGTCCTCAACTTGCACCACCACATAATGAAATGTTTAAGTCTCTCTCTCTCTCTTCGAACTCTCTCTTCCCTCATCTTCATAGATGAGCTGCAGAAATTCACCGGCAACACTCTCTCTTCCCTCATGTTCACATAGACGAACTGCAAAAAGTCACCGCCAGTCTCTCTCTCTTCGAACTCTCTCTTCCCTCATCTTCACAAAGACGAGCTACATAAATTTTCCGAGGCTCTGTTGTTACGTACGAGATCGGAAGTTGTAGAATCTTTGTGAAAATTGCAGCAAGTTTGGGATTTACAGCGAGGTTCAAACCGCCTAGATTGCCGCCTTGTGCTGCCTAGCCAGCCTCAGGCGCCTAGCGAGCGCCTAGGCGGCCACCTATGTCATCCCTGCCTAACTGAACGTTTTGGTCTAAATCGGGTCAAAGCTCCGCCGCCTAGCACCTAGGCGGCCACCTAGGCCGATTTTTAGAACACTAGTATTGGCACGATGGTGTCCACTCATTAACATACTCAATTAAGCACAATTATTTAAAGAAGTAACTACATTTGACAGCAAGAACAACAGAACATAACACAATTAGAAATTTAAGTGCCAATCCAATTTGATCCAACAATCCAAAATCTGATACTGTGAATGGTAAATATATAAGCAACCAAGTAGACAAAAACATAATATCGTTTCTCTTCAAAGCGCTTATTAAACATGTGATGAACAATTATTGAACTATAATGCCATTAAAATTAAATTTTATTTGCATGCTTTCCTAATAAAGTGGAAAGACATGCTCTCTACTTTATGTGAGAAAGTAGAAATAGGAAAAGCTTAATACTAGCTACTATTCTTTCCCAATTCTTAAATTGACAGGAAACTTGACATCCTTCGGACCATGGTCTCCACCTTCATTCCAAGCTTGCTTAAATGCGTCAATCACATGCTCACTCAAGAGCTCAACACCCTTTTCTTTCGCCGTTTGATATGCAGACCATGACCTTATGTATGTAAAAAAGCCATCCAAATCCATCAACTGCTCTGTCACGAATTCAAACGGTCCTGTGTTCTCTTCTCCGTCCACAGGCTCAAATGGAAAATCGATACTCTTATACTTGTCATTCACCAATTTACGTGCTGGATCCCAGTAAGGATCAGAATCAAATGTGTAAAAACGATCAAAGACGGTGTCTACAATGCTGTTAACCCTAGGCACTGTATAGCACCATGCTGCAAGGACACCATTAGGTTTCTTCAATACATGTTTCACTTGTTGGTAGAAATTGGGGAGGTCAAACCAATGGAGGGCCTGAGCAACGATCACCAGATCAACACTTGATTTTGGTGTCAACTTCTGTTCTACCTCGGCTATTGACATGACAGGAGGGGTGTGCTCGTAGCGAATATTGGGCAGCTTGGGTGCCAACTCGAGTTGTTTTTGGCTTGTATCTGTGGCTATCACATTCTTGAAGATTCCGGCTAGCTGCAATTTATTCTAACATGTTACTTATTATGGTTCGAGATTCATGAAAGAACGAGAAATACTTACACTAGGTTAGAAATATTTTGAACATGAAAAATTTATGACTAGAAGCTTTCTACTCTCTCGATCAATAGTGTCAAGATTTTAGAGAGATGGGCAAGCGACTCATTACTAATCATAGTAAGCATATTGAAGATTTTTAGTTTCAAAGTGTATTTCTATTTCATTAAGAGTTCTGAATGTACAAGGCAATATATGTAGGCAAAGAAAATAAATGGTTATAGGCAACCATCTTTACATGAAATCCTAGAGATCGGGTAAACCTAGGACACGTGCTTTTCCTTAATATAAGGTGATCTATGTTTAAACCGCAAGAAGTGAAAGGAAGATGTTGGAAAGAAGAGAAGCTTACGGATCGGGCAGCCTGGCCACTGCCTGTGCCGACGTCCCATGCGAGGTCGTGACAAGGGGTCTTGGAGGAAATGTATTCAAACAGCTCTTTTGGGTAGCATGGCCGAGTCTCGGCATATTGCTTTGATTGTTTTATGAACAGCTTCGACATTTCTCCCTGATTTCTGTACGGCAAGTCGATCGTCTCAAGTTTTAGACAAGAACGGTAATATTGGTTTGTAATTCTATTGGGTTCGATGCTACCAATTTAAACTGGTTTTCGGTTTAGACTTTGTGATTGTATTTTGACCGAGGAGAAGAGTTCTAAACGAATTTCTCTGCTGCGTACATATGCGAAAGAAACTGAAGGATGTGAAAGAAAGAGAAATGCGAAACGACTGATCGTGAGTGGTTAATAAAAGTGGGCCATCATTACGAGCAGATGAGTTGGAACAATTCAACTTGGCAACTTCCCTCCAGCAACAAGAACGAAGACTTGTTGTCTTATCGTCATGCATCCACCCCATTTTATGCCTATTTTATGTACGAAACCAAGGTTCTAAAAACGCTGAGCACTGGGTTGGAGCTTAGTGCCTAGGCGGGCTCCTAGGTAAATTAAGCGGATTTAAATAAATCCATTATATTTCGTGTAAATAAGTTGTGAACACGAAATATTCCTGAAACGAACGAGACAAGAAACACGTGCACAAAATAATATTTTGTATTGATTTTTTGTGTTAGGGTTACAATCTCTCTTGAATTTAATCCTCTGATTCGATCTCCGTTAAGAATTTGATTTGTGGATGTGCTGTTGATCCAAGGGCTGTCGAGGCTTGATCTTGGATGAACGGCTGGATGATTTCCTCAAGGGTCGTTGGGGCTTGATCTTGAGGTGGATGAACGATGAACGATCTTCAAGGGGCTTTTGGGCTTGTTCTTGAAGATGGATGAACGATGAACGATCTTCAAGGGGCTTTGAGGCTTGATCTTGAAGGTGGATGAACGATGAACGATGAACGATCTTCAAGGGCTTTTGGGCTTGTTCTTGAAGATGGATGATTGGCGAAGAACGGAGAGAGTTTTCTTGATCCTTCGGGATTGGCTTGGGAGCTTTAGAGCTTCAACGCTTCAAGGCTTTGGCGTCCCTTCTCTTCAATCCTTTCCTTCCTCCCTTAAAATGAAGCCTTGGCCTTCTATTTATAGAATTCCAAAACTTGATTTTTGGATTTAAATAATCAGATGAAATAAACCATTTCTGCCAGGTGTTGACACGTGTCCTGTTTGATGACTTTTCTGATTTATTTCAATTTTTCGTTGAGTCACACGCTACGTATGAAATTTATGTGACACGTGAGCGTTGAAATTTTAATTATCGGTTAACATTTATTTTACCGAAATTTCGATGTCTACAAATGGAATGACAAATTTGTCTTTGATGATCAATGCATTCAACTCTCTATAGTCCATGCACATCCTCCATGTGCCTTCCTTTTTCCTTACCAATAGCACATGAAAAGAGAAGGGACTACGGCTCGGCCTAATAAAACCAGCTTGTAACCATTCAGCCACAACTTTCTCAATTTCAGTTTTTTGCAAGGGACCATAATGATATGGTCGAATGTTAGGTGGTTTTCTCAATTTCAGTTTTTTGCAAGGGACCATAATGATATGGTCGAATGTTAGGTGGTTTTGCCCCATGGACCAATGGGATTTTGTGATTGTGTTCTCGTACTGGAGGCAACACAGTTGGGACTACAAATATCTCCTTAAATGTTTCCAACAGATTCTGCAATTCGCCCAATTGTATAGGAGACAATTCAGCAGCTTCCAGTTTCTCATCACAAATTGAATAAAGCAACATGCCCAAATTAGACCCATAGCATTCCTTATCCAATTGTTGGAGACTCATTTCCTGCACCAATAGCCTTTCACGAGTATGATGATACAACTTAAATTGTTGACCTAGCTTAGAAAACTCCATAGTCATTAATTGAAAATCCCACAACATTGGACTGACAGTGGATAACCACTGCACCCCCAACACCACATCACAACCTCCCAAGGGAAGGGAAAATAGATATTGGACTGACAGTGGATAACCACTGCACCCCCAACACCACATCACAACCTCCCAAGGGAAGGGAAAATAGATCTGTGGTACAATGGTAGTTTCCGATGGATAGGGGGTATTTTTGCAACATCCTTGCCTCTTGACCTTACCCCCATCTACAATCATCACTTCAAAAGTTTTCTGATGAGTCATTTGCCATCCAAGCTTCTTTACCAATCTAGAATCTATGAAATTGTGACTACTGCCAGAGTCTAAGAGGATTCAAATGGATTGGTTAGTAAGCTTTCCATCCACCTTCATAGTTTGAATGGTCTGTTTAGATGTTGTGCCATAAAATGCACTCACTTAGCTCCATATTGTTAAGATCCGAGTGAAGGTCACAATCCTCAACTACTGGACCATCTTCACTGTCAACCACATCCATCAATAGGAGTTTCTTGTGCCGACATCTATGACCCGGAACCCACTTCTCATCACAGAACCAACACTTCCCTCGCTCTCGTTTCCTATGGATCTCGTCAATGGACAACTTCTTCACAGGGAGAGTGATAGGTCTATGCCAAGGTATAGTGGCAGGAGCAGGTTGAGTAGTAGAGACCCATTTACCAGACCACCCCTTAACTCACGCATTTTAGCATCAAGTTGAATTGCAATTGCTATAGTATCATGCACAGTAAGGGGTTTGAGCAATTTAACATCATACTTCAACTCATGTTTCAATCCTCCCAAAAAGCAACTCTTCAATAATACAGGACCTACATCCGAAGATCGATTTGCCAACTTCCGAAATTCAAGTATATAGTCTTTGAGGGTACCTGTTTGGCGCAACTTGAAAAGTGCTTTGGTGCTATCCTCGAACTCGGAAGAGCCAAATTCGGCACAGAAAGCTTTGTAAATTCCCCCCAGCTTGGCGTAGTGTGTAAACAGTCGCGCCATTTGAACCATTGCAGAGCCTCCTGTTCCAGATGAAACGAAGCCGTGACCAGCTTCTGATCCTCTGGAGTGCTATAGTAGAGGAAATATTGCTCAGCCTTGTAAATCCAAGCAATCGAATCGTCGCCGTCGGCGAAATGAGGGAAATCGACGCGATGTTGTCCCGGAGGTCGTGGGGGAACAGGGCCTTGGTCACCGAGTTCGCAAACGATACCATGGAGAGGAGGAAAATCGCGAGGTGGAGTGCGTAAAGGCTCCCCGGGGTGTGGATCCAAGAGCTCGGGTAGCGGCGGCCTCGGATCGACGGTGGATGAAGAAGCGCGGCCGAGCTGAAAAGACAATTCACGACGGAATTGTTCAAAACAGATCGCGAGCTTGGAATCAAGAGCAGCAGCGAACGAGGCAGACGCAGCATCGATCGAAGACTGAATCAAGTGTGGGACAGTTTCCATCGTTGCTTCGAGCGCAGCAAGTCGTTCCTCCATGGCGGTGAAGCGTGTAGTGGTGATGTGACGGGGTGTACAAGAAGGGAAACCAAGGATCGGAGTGGGTGATACCAATGATAAGACCTCAATGGCCCAATCCTTAATTCGACCTCAACCTGCAAGCTAGATCAAAAATGGCGGTGGAAGGAAGGAAGAAGGAAGTGGAGAGAGTCTCCTATTTTTTGGTAATAATATTTTTGTATTCAAAATAGATGTGACCGTCCACTCACCACATTGGTGCCTTTATACAATCCTAACATCCAGATGCTGCCAAATGGCATTTCTAACAATTTAACCAACCCGAATTACACCTAAAACTAATAATAGTGATTAAGCTAATCACCGATTACATTTAGGTTCTTATCACTCACCCGAGTCCATCTCTGCATTGAACATGTTCATGTAGTTCATCTCCGTTCTGTTGTCCAACACGTTGCTGTTTGACTTGAACATCCTGCAGCCAAGTCTTCGGTACAAATCCAAAGCAGGTATGAATAGATTAGAAATGGGGTTTGGTTTGGCGGTGGAATTCGAGAATCGGATTGTAGCCGGTCCGGAATCGGCTTTGGCGTGGTCGGTGCATGGTGGGGGCGAGTATACCCATAGAGTGAGTTGTTGAGATCTGAATGGTGGAGATTTCAGCGTCCTGAGCGAAGAGAACAAATGATGTGCCCAGTCCCGAGAAGAAATAGACGAACACTGGGTTTCTTGTAAAAGAACTAAAATGTTCATGATGGTAATCAAAAGGTTAAATGTTCATGATGAGTTAAATGTTGACGATGATATTTTTCCACCCCTTTTTTATTAGAAGCTTTCTTTCCCTCTAAAATATGGTATTTTAATAATACGACTGGGAAAAATGATTTCTCAAGGAGCTTGATTTAAGACCAACTTGAGGTTCTTGATTGACTCGGAATAATGAGTTTGATTCCTACTGTAATACAAATTAAGTTCCTGCCAATCCCTTCCCCAAACTAAAAACATTCTCAGGACAGCTGCAATTTCAATTCACTGGCCCAAGATATTGGATATTGATTTGTTCACGATTTGGAAAAACTCTTCCCTGTAAACACAAAAGCAAGAAACACAATTACTCTACTGAAACAACACGTTCTTGCATTCAAACTTAAGTTCCAAGAAGAAATCCATCCCAAAAGCCATGCTCGAGGTAATCTTCATTATTTTCAGAGCAAAATAAAATTGCAGTCATCAGGTTTTCTCTTACCGGTCAGGCTTGAATAGGAGATATCGATATAGAAACCACTGAAACAAGAACATGAACAAGTTAATATACATTTGAGCTCCCACAGCAACCAACTACAACACACATGTATCACGTACTTACCGAAGAGAAAAGTATTCCGACAAATTCCAGCACACTTGGGATAAGCGGCAACTTGTCAATGGCCTGTTCACATAAACGGGGAATCAAGGACAAGGAGAGGGGTATTAAACCGTCAGAACTCCTACTAAGCTGAAAGCAAGTTCACTGATGAAAATAGTCTCTGTGTGGCAATTGGCAAAGTTAAAAACTCTACGAATAATACATTAAGATTTAGACAATTGCAATTGCTCTAAATTGCTATGATGATTGTCGTCCTAAAAATCTATCACACATTGGAGAAGTGACACTAGAAACTTTGAATTTGATTTCTCAAGTACACCATCCCAAAGGCATCAGAAAATGGTCTAGTAAATAATTCGATACCCTTTAGTGAGAAGAGATGAATTTAAACCTCACGAAGTTTGAATCTGTACGTCTCGGTTAATAATGTATATCATACACTCTTTACCAAATTAGTTAAGAACAAAATTGATCAATAATGTACTTTTTTAAGAAGCAGATCGGACACATCTTAAAGTTTGATCAAACTATATACTTTGTAAGATTAACTCCTAAATCCTTAACATAATATTAACAATCAAATTCAAGATCTCAATCAGAATAAAAGAAGAGGACCTACCACCTTGTTTTAAACAAAGGTTACGAAATTCTACTTTTAGGTTATGTTTGGGTGAGGGACTTCGAAGTCCAAAGGAATTGAGGTCAAGTTATCAAGGAATGGATCACCAAATGTAAGATAAGAGGGATTAGAAATGCCCTTCATGAGCATTACAAAGCCATCCATTACAGGAAGATAAATGTAATCACAATCACCTCTAACAAGTAATATGAAAATCTAGTAAGATTAGAAGAGATTTCAAACTCGTCATGTAACATACACAATATATACTGTATAAATGGGATAGCTTTCTCTATTGCGAAGTACAAGATCATCACATATAAAAACAAAGAAAGAAACAACTAAAATATGATTATAAAAAATGAATAACCTAAAATCACTAAAATTAAGAAAATATTGGGTGAAATAAAAGGCAGTGGTAAATTTTTGGATAATGACTCCAATTGCTCTCCATCTAGCCTCAAAGGCTGATAAAACTTTTGTGATATTCTATTTTCTACTCTGGAAATAAAAAAATTTAAGAAGTTTTAAGCTTTGACAATGTAACTTGGTTCCTATATATGAATGCCACAGAAAGTGCCAGATGTTGATAGTTGGTATTATTACATACAAGCTCGTATCAAGTATTGCAACAACACTTTTCATTCCTTTCAAGAACTGAAAAGAACAGAGAGATAAGAAAATTACCGTAATCAAATTCGTTGATGTCCATAAACCTACTACAGCTGCAAACCCCAAAGCAACAAGAGCTGGCCGATCTTCAGAATTATCCCACTGTTTCAAATCAAAGCGAGATGAAGAAAACAGTAAGCCTGATATTAAAAAAAAAAAAAAAAAGATCAAAATTAACTTGTCAATCTATCGAATGAAGAAGAAAGAAAATATTGCATGCATTTCTTCATTCCATAGAATGACAAATTCTTAGGACCAAAAGTTGGCTAAAAAACAAAATCATGTGCTATCTATATCACAGCCCATTCTCATAGCTAAGAAAAATGCACACTTTTTCAAAATTTACTGAAGGGGGAATTCATAAACTTTGCACACAATTGAAAACCATTAGAGATATCAAAAGAAGAAAGGAAATATTGCCTGCAGATTCAAGCAAGCCAAAGCATAACGTGAAACCCTCTATAGTTCTTTATGTACATAGCACAAATCATAAATATAAAAATTTGATCATGAAAGTGCAGAGGGAAAGAGCTTACCACATTCTGAACAGATTTCACAATAGATGTTGAAGACTCGGAGCTTTCCCCAGTAGCCTTCACCACAACAGCAACACGATTCTGTCTCTCTGAAAAATCAGAAAATTACGCACCTAAGTTAGAGAGATAGCGCAACCAAGGCATGGAAAGGTGCATGTCAAATTGCATTTCATATGACACTTCAAACACATAACCATCAACCTCTAAAACCCTTGATTCCTTAGAGAACGTTTGACAACCATTTCGTGTTTTAGTTCTCAATTTTTGTTAAAGTAGATGAAAGGATGAATGAATCAAGAATGGCAAAGGAGTGTAGTAGGAAGGATGTGGAAGAAATGCACATGGATGTGGACGGTTTTGTTCTTCTAAATTTTGGTTTCTTACATATCCTTCCTACCACCCTTCCTTTATCCTTATTCATCCATCCTTTCTTAGTATTTCCTCTTTATTTACAACCAAAGAGTGGAAAATAAAACAAACAAGAAAAGCGAAATGATTATCAAGTGGGGCCTTACGCCTTCGAGTTTCACGTCTAAACACATGGATGTGGAAGGTTTTGTTTTCTAATGTTGCATTTAGCTTTATCTTATCCGAGTTTCCAATCCCTTTAAAGTTGAGGTTCCACCATAAAACCAATTGGCTATATGGTGATTAGCCCAACTACTTATAAGCACATGCAAGGTCCCTCCTCTTATCAATATGGTTCAAGCCACGTGGACAACACAACAGGGTGACGCTGAGCGCGTGTGATTGTTGGGTTTCACACATGGGACAACCGCTCTGATACCATGAAAAAAGTTGAGGTTCTACCATTAAACCAATTGGCAATATGGGAGTAGCTCAACTACTTATAAGCACATGCACGGTCCCTCCTCTCATCAATATGGGATTCATTCTCAACAAAATCATATAGTCAAATACATACCCTAATTCAAAAGATTCTTCATATTAAAACTCAATCCAATTGAAAACGATTATTAAAATAAAACACCACTTTCGACTAAATTGCCAAATTCTCTCAACTGAAGTGGCTGAATTTCAGTTTTATCCTTCACTCAAAACAACCCAACCAAACACTCTAAACGAACAAATTCAATATGCTTAGTCAAATTAAACATACTCTGTTTAATTGCAATTCAAATTTGAAAGAAATAAAGAAAGAATAAAAAACCCAAATAGCAGCTTTAGTATTTATGACCATAAGGCTCACCTGAAACGGAAGAAACGGGGAGTTTTGGAAGAGCTCTGAAAAGGGTGGTATTTGTATTTCTGCCATGGGCCAACAGTGGTGGAGGCAAGCTTGCAATGATGGAAGCCATGCTATGCTACCTGAAAGAACAACCTTCAACAAAATTGTGTCAGAATTTTAGTAAGTAAACAAAGAGAGTTTCTGAGAAATGGGTTTTACTTTTGAAGTCCAAAGTGTACCAGAAGATTAAGAACACACTGAAATAAGAGAGCAAAAGAGATTGTTGTGAAGGAGAAAGATGGTGCTCTGGGCACCACTCAATTTTTCGTTTTATTTTCACTTTTTTAAAGTTCAAAACTCATATTATCAAAAATAGTAATTGGAGCTGTGGCCCCCTTTGGCTTCCGAGCTTAAGAAATCGTAAGTACTCATTCTTGAATTTGTTTCGGCCACTTTGTTAGAATTTGTTTTTTTCAAAATATATTGTCTAAGATCATCTTTAATGGTGGGTTAAAAATCAAATTACCACTTAAAATTTCCCCCCAAACTCACTCCAACCTAAGGGGAAAATTTGAGCTAAATGCTGAATGCTAAACTAAGGTCAGATTCCCCCTAGAATTTTGCCCAGAAATCGGTGTGAGCTCCACCAAACCAAATTAAAATATTTATCGGAATTTAAATTTTTTTAGATTAAAATGTTCATAAAATTAATTCACGATAGTTTACATATTTATTTTTTTTAAAAAAAATAATTTAAGAAAAAAATAGCCTAGGTTTATTCTTTAATAATCCTGGGCTAAAATTTTAGGCTAAGAACGATTGGAGCAGAAAAACTGTTTCTGGGCTAAAAGCTAAATTTTCCGGGTTAAAATGTTTGGCTGTTAGTCCAACCATTGGAGATGGTCTAAGGAGTGTATAATGAGATATGTGGAATGCTAATAACAGTTCCCTAAAAATATTTCGTAAAATATTTGTCATGTGGACTACACATGAGTCGTTTAAAAAAATAAAAATGTCATTTTGCCAACACATAGATGAATCGTGCTATACAAACATCAATAGATCGAACCTGCTCAGCTTTAAAGAAAGTAGATTTGATTCGTCGAGGTGAGTTTAGTGAGGTGCAAAAAACTTGAATTCTGACATAAAGAAAGAAAGTGGCTATTTATAAAATTCAGCTCTAAATGACTAAAATTAAAATTCATGAGAAAAATCAATAAATCGCGAAAACCTCTTTTAAATATTGTTTTCTAAATAATTTAGCTAAATCACACAATTGCTAAAAAAGAAAAAGAAAATCGGTACTAAAAAAGGTTAGGAGATGGAAGATTGCATAATTAAGTAACGAACTCAGTTCAAATATGTTGTCTTCTTATATTATAATTTGAGGGTATTTCTACTACCCAAAAATTTATTCAAATCCAGAATTATATTGCGGTATTTAGCAAAACAACCCAATTTTAAGTTGCTATCCTAAATTTGGGCTGCGGTGTTTAATTGGGTCCGGCCCAGGTTTTCCAAAACAAGCCCAATTAAAGGATTCAAAGCAACTAGAAAGACAAAATTAACCTTGCATCTTTTTCATAATAGTCAGGATAGTGGTGTAGTTTAGTGGAAACCATAAGGACATTTAATGAAATGTACATCAGTATATGATCGCCCTAGCGCTAAAGCCCCAGGGCTTATTGAGCAGCCGACGGAGAGCAAGTTCATTGCAGCAGGGAGGCGGAGGTGAGCTGAGAGCTTTAACAATGGCGGAGAAGGGCCGCGGCAAGGAAAGAAAGGAGGAGGTCGTCACCAGAGAGTACACCATCAACCTCCACAAACGCTTGCATGGATGGTAAGCCCTCAGAATTTTACTGGTATTTTTTTCTTGGTTTAGATCGTAGTTTAAGGAGGTTAATTTGATTTTGATCTTTGTTTTTTAATGGTTTTATTTTGTGGGGTGTTTGAGCTAAAAGTGATGGAATAATTGTTTTATTGATTGCATTTTTTAATTTTTTGGGTCATGGATCAAAATATAAGCTTTGAAGTGAGATAATTAGGGTTTTTAGCAGCTTGATCATATATTTTTTTTTTATAGCTTCTTTCATTTCCTAAATCTTTGGAGAATTCCTTTGCAATGATAGTTTTATGTTTACTAGGGTATTGATTAGTTGCTTCTCAAGAATGCAAGATTTTCATTGTGCTCGGAACACAAGGCGATATGTCATAAAAGTGGAAAGAAGTTTTATTTTCAAGTGCTCCTTCACTTACATAATGACATATGGTGACACGTGGTTGGGCACACTGAAAAATCTCTTCACAAGAACATTGTTGATGGTTTGCTATGAAGCATGGATACGGATATGGTGACACGACACGACACTGCGATACAAAAATCTCTAAAAATTAAGATACAATACGCTATGGATACGGTAAATAAAAATATATATAGCAACAAA
>JAOTRO020169765.1:0-12503 GCA_028566515.2 Pyracantha coccinea | reverse complement strand
TGAGACGAAAAAAACTTGATGTACTAAATGTTGAAAATCATGAAACATGAGGGTAGTAAACAGTCTTTTGCCCTATTAAAAAACATACTTAGGGTTGGTTTGGTATTGCTGTGCTTTGGAAAAAAAACTGCTTCTGCTGTACTGTGAGAATAAGCACATTTTTCTGCTTCACGTTTTCAGCTCATTTTTACCCAAAACTGTGAAAATAAGCTATTTTTAAGTATTTACCAAACACATTTTGAGCTCAGGTTTTTTTTATACCTACTTTTTATAAAAGCACATTACCAAACCAGTACTTATAGAAGTGAAAAATGACTTTTTGAAGCGTCAATGATATATCCCGACGATAATTATTAATTAATAATATTTAAAATGTGTGAGACCCAAACAAAACAAAAAAATAGAAAGGGCCTGCTATTGTTCTATAGCATTTGGTCCAGACCAATATGAGTTTTTGGGCCCGGTCAACGTCGTTCATCTTAATACTACATGTCAATAGATGAGTGGCTCGGTATCTGTACTATTACCGTCGGTTCCCGCAGCGGATTATAACCCCACCCCCCAAAACCCTACCCCTTTTGTACTCTCTCACACACAGTCGCATTTGTCACTCGAGGAGCGAGACAGAGAGAGAGCGGTAGGGTTTTAGAGAGAGAGAGAGAGAGAGAGAGAGAGAGAGAGAGAGAGAGCATCAGAATTCAGAAGCTCGAAGAAAGATGGTGGCTGACAAGGGCAAGAAGCTGAAGCTCTCAGAGAAACCCGAGGACGAGAACGCAGACCACATCGACGAGAAGCTCGTCCTCTCCATCGAGAAGTTGCAGGAGGTCCAAGACGAGCTCGAAAAGGTTGTACCTTCATGCCTATCTCTGCATATTCTTGATGTACCTTCATAATTGAACCAAACGGCAGAAACGGTTTCGGTTTTGGTGATGTTCTTTTGGGAAATTTCTGCCGATTCAGGGGTTTTTGTGTTCTTGTTTTTTTTCGAATTTCAATTGGTTTCGCGGCATGCATGAGTCGAAAAGGGATTTGATTTTCGGGTTTTGGTTTTCTGGGTATAGGGAAATTAACCCAGAAAAGGATCTGATGGTGGTGTGCTTGGTTGATAGAAAATTGGATTTTTTTTGTTTGTTTTAAGAATTTAAAGCCGCTTTGTTATATAGATCGCCATAAGCGGAAGCTCCGTGCTTTGCATTCTCGTATATGTTGTAGCACAGTGGATGCTCTGAACAATTGTTGCAATTGTTAACTGTGGAATGTGTTTCGTTTTTGTGAAGTTTGAATTGTTGGCATCCGGCGTTAGATTTTCTCCTTGTTTTTTTTATCATTACCATAGGTTGCGTTTACATTCGACTAGAGAATAAATGGGAAAGGAAAAGAACTTTAAGGTTTGACATTTTGTGAAGTTTGAATTGCATGAAAATATAGAGAAGAATATACGATTTTTGTAGCTTCTGATCGTAAGCGCCCCTCATCAATTCTTTCCTATTTTGAAAAGAAATTGCGAGGGTAAAATCAGCATTGGATAATGGTTGGCGGTTTTTCTCTTGTCTTGAACCCCGAAGAAAAAGTTGATCTTGTAGAAAGAACACCCAAGATCAATGGAGATTGGGGAGTAACTGATCTTCTTCTAGTTGAAGACAAAATCTTGTAGCCAATCTTTGGCCTTGAACAACCATCTCAGCAATAAATTCAATTATTCCATTACATAATTGGGCAGGGTTGCACCTGACGAGTGACGTAAGTGCATAAGCTATCAGCTCGATAAGGAAAATATAGAGTTATTTTCTTTCGTGTTCTGTACCAATTTTCATGTTTATTAATTTAACCAAAAAACTGATAGCTGGTAAATTTAATTATTGTTACTTTTCTTATTCATTTCCCAAATGCTAAACTGAACAGAGTTATAGTATGTGAATCCATGCTACATTTTTCATTTTGTGGCTTTGTTCGTAAGGTGAGGCATTTTGTAATTATGGAATGTGCATTGCTTTGTTATCTTTAAATGAATTATGTTTCTTATAAAAATGTCCATTGATTTGAATTTTTATAACCGTACAGGGTCATTTTTAAGTTCTGAGACATACTTGTTTTAGGCTTTTAGCTGCTACAGTTCACTTGTATCAATTTTGACTTATGAATTATCGTGGTGGATCAACATTGTTCATTTGATTTTAATGGTTTCTTTTGAATGTTTTTTAGATCAATGAGGAAGCCAGCGATAAAGTCCTGGAAGTGGAGCAGAAGTATAATGAGGTACGCAGGCCGGTCTACGATAAGCGAAATGATATCATCAAGTCCATCCCTGACTTTTGGTTAACTGCTGTAAGTTATCTATCCTTATTTATATGCATATGTGAAGAATTTATTATGTTTAAGTGGCGTTTGAATAATTTACTTTCTGCGTACTCTGCAGTTCCTGAGCCATCCCGCGCTTAGTGAACTTTTGACTGAAGAGGATCAAAAGGTTTGCATTTATTGTGACTCTGAAATTATTTAGTGCATCTTTCTGTTTATACATTTAATTAATCCCTCAATTATAAATATTTGTAGGTGGTCATTGATTATGCAATTCAATTACTCGCATTCCCTTCCTGCTCTTCCATAATCAATGAAATTATGGAGATTATTTCTATGTAATCTTTCAGATTTGATTCTTGTTAGCTTAGTATGGATTCATCGTTCTTTTTCTTTTCATAGATTTTCAAGCATCTGACTTCTTTGGAAGTTGAGGACTTCAAGGACGTGAAATCTGGTTACGCCATCACATTTGTGAGTTTTTTCTTTTCCATTTCCATAGCATCATTGAAGTTTATCAAGGGCATGTTTTATGTTTTATTTTAGTTAATGAATGTACTGAGATTGTAACCAAATTTATTATTTAATTGTACAGGTCTTCAGCCCCAATCCTTATTTTGAAGACACAAAGCTTACGAAGACCTTTACTTTCCTTGATGAAGCAACAAAAGTTACTGCTACATCCATAAAATGGAAAGAGGGAATGGTATAAGATTTGTCTTGCATTCAGTTTATATTTCTGGTCAATTATGTTAGGGTATTACAACTTACTGCATACCTGATTTGTGAAGGGCATTCCTAATGGAGTTAATCATGATAAGAAAGGGAACAAGCGACCTCAGGTTGAGGAAAGGTTTGTTAATGGAACCTGTTAGGATAGACCTCCAGAAAATACTTTTATTAGTCTTCCGAATTACCTCATATTTACCGAAATTCCAATTCTTGTTTTCTATGCAGCTTCTTTAGCTGGTTTAGTGATAGTCAACACAAAGATATTTTGGAGGATGATATTCATGACGAGGTTAGGTTGTAGTTATATTTGAATGTGGTATCGAGAGCTATGTGTCAATCTCAAGATTTTCTTACTCGTATGGTACCTTTCTGAACTTCCACATCACACTGCAGATTGCGGAGGTTATTAAGGAGGATTTGTGGCCCAATCCTCTGACTTACTTCAACCATGTAACTTCTGCTTTACCACTTCCCTATTGCTCAAGCATAATTTAATTACTGCGTAGAAGCTTTTACTGCTTGCCTAATTTTCTAGTGGTAGCTCATGACCTCTTTGACGTAGGAGCCTGATGACGATGAGGAATTTGATGATGAGGAAGCTGATGAAGAGGTAAATGCACAGATCCTTTTTGGTTTACATGTCAAGTGAAAAATACTATAAATACAGACAACCTTTATGCTAGATTGACCGCTAATGGAATCTGTACTTTCTAAAGCTTAAATATTTGTGGCATACAAGAAGATCTTGAGGCTCACATAAGGATTTTTTTTACTTTCTAAAGCCGACATATTTAAGCATTGCTGTGTCATTCAAAAGTGAAGAAAAAAATTTCTGATGTTATTTTCTGACTCAATTGTTATTAAGTCTTTGCCATGAAGAAATGTTGATAAATTGAACCTCACATGCAGAATCCATACTAGTAGCTTTTGGCATCCTTGGAAAAAGTAAACTGCTTACCTTTGGTGACCTGATGTTGCTGATATTGTACTTGTGCAACTCGTGCGTTGCTACATTTGTGTGTGTAATTTAATCGCGTAGAGTCCTCGTTCATCTAGGTTCTGTATTACGTAAGGGCATATATATAGTCACCTTTCAGTAATTTCAGTAGCTGAGTGTGATTGTTTACCGTGCTTCCATTTGAACTGTCTGGTAAATGCCCCTTTATGATCTGTTATAACTAGTCAAATGAAGATTATAGTAGGAAATCAGATATCTTAATCTCTGAGGTTTGATTATTGGCAGGGAAAGAATGAAGACGACGACTCTGAAGATGATGAGGATGACCAAGATGAGGATGAAGATGGTGACGAGGACGACGGAAAATAAACATTCATCTGGGTCTTCAAATCTTTTAGCATTTGCTGCTTTGTTAACAGCTTGTGTAAAGTGAGTCTACGGTATTAGATAAGTCTAAGGTGACAGGGGATGACCATCATAACTCTTGACAGCGTTCTGTCATGTAGGCGCCCGACTGTTCCCATAGGCCAGTCTGGTTTTTCGACTCTGCTGTTACTATCTCCGTGACGTTTCTCTGTTACAGTAGGGTTATTTTTGTGGCTTCTCCCTGATATGCAGGTCTCTAGATGACAACATTATAATGGTCTTTTCCTTTTGGTTTTTTGAATGCCATCAATGAGGATATATTTATGGAGTTGGGAAGTTCTTTGGCATCATTTTATTGTTTGATTCTACAAGTATTAGTTCATATAGTAATGATTTCCGCACACCCTTTCTCTTGTTCTGCACACTCGGGTCGGGTGTACGACCCTTCCTAAGAGCATCCCCGATGGGGGTTTTATCCAGGCTATCATATTTGTAGCTCTAATGAAAAATTTCATCCCCAATGTGACTGAAAATAGGGCTACATCCATTATAAGGGCTAGCAACTTTAATCTATGGATAGCAAGAAGTTAGGTTACATCTAGTCCCAAAAAGGAAGGGGACCACACCAAATTGAGGGTCCAGTCTTGGTTTCTGTTTTTGTTTTTTTTTAGTTTAGAAATGGGTGAGCCCCAATTTTAATTCCAAAACATGATTTTAAGGGTTGATTTTTCAACAGTTTAGGATTTTAAGAGTTTATTTTCAACTGTTTGTTTGATTAAGAAAACATATACAAACGACTATTTTTTGTGTTATTGATTAGAAATTATGCTTTGTGTTTAATTTTCTAAATTGAAAATTTCATAATAAAAATTTGATGAAATTTAACATTGGTAGTTTAGAGACCTGAACCGAGAATATAAACAAATAATATAACTAAATTATGATAAGATAATCCAATCCAATGATTGTTATGAAATGAAAATCTTGTTTGATTTCGGAGAATGTGCCAATCATAGAAATAAACCAATAGTTCTTATGAAATGAAATCTTATCTTGTCTGATTGCATAAAAACAAACCAACATATGAGATTGAGATAAGATAATCAAAACCAATGATTGTTATGAAACGAAATCTTATCTTGTCTGATTTCATAGAAACAAACCAACGGATGAGATTGAGATAAGAGAACCTACAACGGTGCATAAGTGATGAAATCTAACTTTGTCAGAATTTGAATACTTTTAGGTTAAAACGTTCATAAATTAAAAGTTAAGATAACACGTCCAAAAATCAAGTTTAGAGAAGTTAAGACAATAATAAATTTACTGCGTAATCAAATTACTACATAATAAAATATATAGCCCCATATAGAGCGCGAAAGATACATAGCCACTTATTGGGAGAGATTCTTTTTTAGAGCCCTAAAGATTCATCGGAGCTCTAAATTGGGCTATATCTACCACTTTTCTAGCCTCATATAGAGCCCCTCATTGGGGATGCTCTAAATGGAATGCCAAGGCAATTGGTATTAAAAAAATTAATACTATGTTCAATTTCAGATATGATTTTTAACTAATCACGTCGCGCTACATGCCATTATCCAAAATTAAAATTTTATGGATAGATTTTCGATTAGACTTTTTACTAATCTTGTAATGCCACATGCCTTTTTGCTAGGGGTGGGTTCTGTTTTTTTTCCGAAATTGAAAACCAAATCCGAAATTACTGTTTTGTTCGGTTTCCTTTCGGGTTTTTTTTTTGTTGTTTAGTTTTGGTTTTTTCTGAATTTTTTTTTATAAAAAATTGAAAATTGGTAAAGAATGTTCTGCTCAAAATCGCAATCTTTAACGGTAAGAATCAAAAGATAATTACCATAGCAGGGGGTAAAGCTATAAAATCAAAAGATGCATTGTGATTATACAGATAGAGACACAATCAAATTGACCACCATAATTTTTAAAGCTTGACAATGAGAAAATGCAAAGTGAAAAACACTGGCAGAACAAATTTGAAATTACAAGTGTTTTACAACCTGATATAGACAATAAAAAACCTTCATACACTCGCAGCATTGGCCAGTAACCATCACAAAAAGACCAGAAAAAACTGAACTTCATAAAAAAGAGAGCCATTTACCTTCATTATATGCGAGACGCATGCCTTTTCATACACATAAACTAGGAAGGATAAAGACGGTGAGTTGCGATCGCGAATAACAGAAGGATGAAGAACGAAGATGAAAGACGAGGGAAGGATTTCGTGATTAGGTTCATGCAGGACGAAAGAAGAGGGAGAGAAGATAGCTGCTGGGGAGAAACAAAAGAAAAAAAAGAGGGAGAGGAGACAGCTGCTAGGGAGGAACAGAAGAAAACGAAGAGGGAGAGAAATGCGGCTGCTAGGGAGAAAGCAGAAGAAGAAAGACCAAGGTTTGTTGTTACTTAGATTTCTCTTAACATCTTCAAGTTTGAAAATTGGGCTTGAAATTAGGCTCAAAAAATAAATACCAATATAAATAAATAAAAATAATAATATTTTCAGTTCGGTTTTCCAACCTCAGAAACCGAAACTAAACTAACCAGCTTTGGTTTGGTTCGATTTTTCACATCCGGGGTGTTGTTCACGACAAATGGTCATGAACATGCGTTTTTTTTTTGTGTTGAGTGCATAGGGATGTTGTTCATGACAAATGGTGGACCATTTCCCACAATTTGGTATTCGGGCCAACCTTGACAAAATTCCAACATTCATGATGGGTGAATGACTTGTCCTTGTTGACCATATTGTACCAAGCTTGTGCTTCAAGCACCTACAAAAATTTGGGGAGTTAAAAAATAACTCAATTCAAACTTAAATATTGACAAAACTAATAAATAAATATTGATACCTCATCCGATATATTTTCACCACTTTGAAGATTATCTTGAGTTTGTTTGAGGCATTTTCTCCAACTAGTAAATTCTTTGTTGAGGGTTTTCCATTGACATGCTAGAGATTGCTTCGTTCTTTTATTGCCAAGATTTTTGCTAAAATCGGTATAAACTTTCTTACAAAGTTGATGCAACTTTTGCTCATTATCTGTAATTGGGTTATGAGAAATTCAAACCCAGCATTCACTCAGCGTAACATCTTCAATGATCGACCAATTCAGGCTATGTCATTAGCCTTTATTTATTTATTTTTAAAATAGAAGTATTTGGAAACTGGAAACTTTGAAAGAAAGAGTAATTGGTTTGGAAATACTGAGATATGATGTAGGGTGGAAAAGGATGGTGGAGTATTTATAGGAAATTTTTAATTTTAATTTTTCTTGTTTTTAATTATTTTTAACTGAATTAATATGGATCGTTATATTACATTTAGTTTGCAATCCAACAGCCTAGGTTTAACAGTTGGAAATCCAACACACTAAAACGGGCGACATTGCCCATGCATAGACTCAGACACATAGCTTTTTTGTCGCCCTGACACACATTTCATGGGCGCTTGTCATGCACGCGCTTAACGCAAAATAAATTAAAATGTGGCTGATGTCAGCTTGACGTTAGCCTAACATCACGTGGCACTTGGCGCACAGTCAGACACAAATAGCTTGATTGAGAAGTCCGATGCTTCTGGGCCCACCAATTGGCCCATTTTTTTAGGCTGGGCTTGAAGCTGCATTTTTTAGGGCTCGTTTGGATGTGCTTTAAAAATGACTAAAAATGCTTTTAGAGAAAATGTTCTTACTTTCCTAGAATTTATTAGCAATTTTACTAAGAATTGTTTCAAAAAAAAAAATCACCAAAAACGCTCTTAGTCATTTTAAAAGCTTATCCAAACGAGCTCTTAGGTTTTTGAGTAATAATTACCCTTGCCTTGGCAATTAGGAGTGGGTTGAGATTTCTCTAAGGACTAACAACAACTCAAAATTGTGCCTAATAAAGGAAACAAAACCAACCTAAAAACCAATGTTCTAAAAATTGGCCTAGGAGGCAATCTAGGCGGTGCCTAGGCGATAGGCGATGACCGGCCGCCGAGATTAAACTATAGTCGGAAGAAAAATTGGGAAAAAGGTGAGGCGGACACCGAGGCGGCCTGAGCAGCCGTTGGGCGGCCTAGGCGGTCTGCGTGTTTCAAATCCTTTTTCTGTTTTCGACTGGCTGGCCAAGGCAGCTTAGTCTGGAAGAATGCATAATACCGTCGTGTTGTTCGTTCTGAATTCCAGCAAAGAAGAAAGGAAGAAGAAGGGAGAAAATTGAGTTTCCCTCTCTTCTTTTCCACCCACATGACCATTCTCAAGTCTCTTTGTTTAGTTTTTAACATTTTTTTATTTTCTGTCCAATCAAAATGGGACAGCTAGCATCCTATTTGATTGAAATGCATTAGGAATGGAACAACTAGCATCCTAATAATTAATGTGTACTAAGAATTGTGCCCTACCTCCCTCTCTTCGATGCATCTCGGTTTCCTTACCTACTGTTGGGGCAGGAAATCTGGCTGGTGGGCTTCCCTGGCTCGAGCACACAGCTCCCCGAGGAATTGGCACTTTGGTTTTTTGTTGGGCTCCTGCTTGTTAAGAGGCTGCAAAAGAAGAGCATAGTTAGTTTTGAGAGGTGCCTTTGTGGGGCCTTAGGTGTAGGCCTTGAGGCTCACAATCAATACTAACCGAGTGCGAAGGCGTGCCACTGCCATCTCTGTATGGCAGATGTAAAACAAGTGTATTTAAGCTGTTTACTTGTGCCCCAAGTTTATTCTGACTTCTTGTTATCAAGGAATTGTCATAGATGGGTTAAGTCTATATTAAGTTCTTTTTTATGCCTTGAAGTCAACGACTTTGTTTATCTTGTATACTTTAAGATAGTATGAGTCCAAATCTGATTAAGTCATTAGTTCTAACTCACTTTTGATCCTCTTATGACAATGAAACCATTAAAAGAACCATATCTGAGAAATGATGGAGCTTTGGGTTGTTAAAAGACTGGAAATGACTTGAATATATACTGAGAAATACATCATAATGCTAGATCTATCATTTAAACAACAAAACAAATAAAGTCGGGCAAGATTTAACCTTGTCGGGCAAGGTTGAGCCTTTTGCAGCCACTTTCTCTGTGTGTTTGCAATATTTATGCGTATTGGGAAATGGAAATATAAGTAGGAAATGCAAACAAGGTTGGTTTCCTAAAGGGAAATCGATACTACCAAACTAAGGGAAAGTAACACAACTTTAAACGAGACAAAAGATGGCTTTTGTGGGGATTGATCCTGAAAAGGATTGAGATTGGGGCTGACTACAGCTTCGTAGATGCAAATCTGGCTTGAGAGCAGAGTTTATATGTTTGTTTGTTTGATTGGTTGAGTGTCCTTGTCTTTGGGCCTTCTTCCTCCTTTTATAGGCAAACCAGCCTGACTGTATCGTGGCTTTGCTCTTTGCCCGAAAGCAATTTGAGGGATAATGTTCTTTTAGTAATTTACGGAACCTGCCACTTCAGAAAGTACTTTTGGGCTAAGGGTTGGTAGATCTCAATCAGTTATCACTTCCATGTAAGCAACTAGCCCTTGCATTAATGGGGAACCGTCACTTTGTCTTCGAATTGGGCATCTGATCTTGGTACTGGGCTTCGGATAGAACCATGTCTCTTAGGCTCTTCTTGGTCTTCTATCCCTTTAAGCCCAAAGTTCAAATATTAACCAAAACAGTGCCCTCTTCAATTGTTGTTAAGCCCGTCACCCAAGGTGCTTAATGTTGATTAAACCGCCGCCTCTTACTAACTACTGTCGCATGTTTTCCTTAGGACTTGCACTTTCAATCGTCACCTCATCTTTCTATAAACCTTACTTACCTTACTTAACTTCAATTCCTGGGTAAGTCTCTTGATCAACTTGAATCTTTTCAAATTTCCAGAAATCCCTCAAAAATCTCTTCAGAGTTTTTAGATATCTTCAAATTTGTCCCTTGATCGCCAGTTTCTCTTGATCTTTGTTTCCTTTTTAAGTATCATGGCACCCAAAGTTATATGAATCCAACATAATTCTTCATACTTGACGAAGGGATCCTCACCATGTCCTTTCTTCTTGATGGCCTTCATCGTCCTCGGGGAGCTTCATTTTTCAGACTTTTCTTCAGAGAGGGGGAACTGCTTCCTTTGAGATCTGCACGTTTTTTTTCCTATTTTCATTCCCTGTTGGAAACAAAATGCCTAAGGAACCATTACTTCCTCTTAAAATTTTAGTCAGGTGCTCTGCTCGCTTCGACACTGCTGAGACTCTTGCAGGCAAGTCGAGTAATCACCATTTCGCTACTGACCTCATAAGTCAGACTTCACCATCACATTTGCCTTCCTCAACCCCCCCCCCCCAACAAAACCACCACCATAGGGGTATGCTTCTGGGTTAATCGTCAAGATCTTCTTGGCTGCACAACCTGATCGACCTCGTGGGTGAAGATGTAGAAGATTTACGGGATTCGAAACAACACATGGAAAGGTCGAGCAGAATGTAAAATCCTTTTTTATGATAGTTGTACTAGTTTTAGGAATGCAATATTATTGAGCTAAATCTGATGTAAGGTTCAACTTTTGCTAAAATGAACGAGATTTTCTTGAATTGTTTTGCCTTGTATTTTTCTTGAGGTCCTCGTATGATGAATGCAAAAACTGACCTTCAAATCCCGAGTACTGCTCATTCTTCTTCTTCTATGTAGCAATCCCTAACATCCCATAAGGTTGGATGATACTTTTTTAAGAATTTGACATTGACCGGGTGTATTTGTAACACTTCATCCATATCAACCAAGTAACATTCACCTTTGCCTAATACTTGGTTGATGATAAATGGGCTTTCCCAAGTTGGGCTCTATTTCCCAAAACCTCTAACTTGTGCCCCCAAAGGCATAATTGATTTCCACACTAACTCTCATTCTGTGAAGGTTTTCAATTTCACCCTTTTATTATATGCTCGGGCAACAGCTCTTTTCCCTTCTTGGATCTTGTCCAGCGCCTTAATTCGGGTTACATCCAGGTTTTCAATTTCTTGACACATAGCCTGAACGTACTCTTCACTGTGTATCCCGAATTGACTTTGAATTTTGACTGAACTCACATTAATTTCCATAGGAATTACCGCATCTTGCCCGAAGGTCAAAGCATAGGGGTAGTCCCAGTGGCTGCTTTCTTGGAAATCCTATATGCCCATAAAGTTTCTCCCAACCTTTCATGCCACTTCTCTGGATTATCGGCCATAGTCTTTTTAATAATGTTTACCAGGGTTTTGTTGCTGGCTTCGGCTTGACTGTTTGACTGGGGATAATAAGGACTAGACCGAACCATTTTTATCTTGAATTTATTGGCAAATTCCTCCACTTCTTTTGAAATAAAGGATGGCCCGCGGTCTGTGACAATCGTCTCGAGCACCCTGAACCTAAGTAAGATCTTGGTCTCAATGAACTTCTTGACCACAGTTGAATTGATGGTTTTTACTGCTGAGGCCTCTACCCATTTAGTGAAGTAATCTGTAGCCACAATTATGAACGTGTGTCCTTTGCTAGAGGCTGGATGGATTTTCCCGATGAAGTCCATTGACCATCCTCTAAAGGGCCAAGGTTTGACCACAGGGTTCAAGGGCATTAAGGGTATATGTTGGAGTGGTCTGTGCCTTTGGCATTCTTCACATCCCTGAGCATAAGTTTTGCAATCCTTCTTCATTTCGGGCCAGAAATAGTCGTATCTCCTGAGTAACCATCTCATCTTGGTTCTCGCTTGATGTGCTCCATAAATTCCTTCATGTACTTCTGCCATTACCCTCATTGATTCTTCTTGCCCCAAGCATTTCAACATTAGTCCGTCTGGAGTCTTCCTTAGTAGATTCCCTTTCCACAAAACGTACTTAGTTGTTTGCTGTCTGCTCTTCTTACTTGTGGGGAAATATGGTTTTTTAGATATTGAAGAACAGGTGTTCTCCAATCTTCGATCTCTACTTCCTCGATCATTACATCTAGGCTGAATCCCCTTTCCAAGATGTAAGGGAGATTTCTTCTTTGAACCTCTATATCTTCTTCAAACTTCCTTTCTTGGACCTGCACTCCCGAGGCTAATTGTGCCATCTTATTGGCTATTGCATTTGCTTTTCTAGGGATGAGGCTAGCTGATATTTCAGTACCTCAATAGCTTA